>FLSR01004888.1:3220737-3298595 GCA_900092035.1 Leuciscus waleckii | reverse complement strand
AAGATATTTATTCAAATGTTGATTTTGAAATTAGTGAACATCACCATATATATGACTGGCGCTAACGATTTCAGCAGCTTTCAGTCCATAATGGCGGACGTGCCTCCGCAGCGCCATCTACAGACTGTTACCCATAACACAACAGAGTTTCGCCTCTTGGGCTTCTATACTCTTTGTGCAAGATCAGATAGAATCCACATGGAAGAGGGTGATAACAACGCGAAGGCACCGGACTACCAAGGTAGTTAAAGCATTTTATATCGACCACAAATATGTTACCTTACATTTTAAGTAAAAGTCTTATTTGATCGGTGAGTAATGTAGATGAACTGCTGCGCTTGTGACAGGGCGCATATTTAACTGAAAGAACAAGCAGAGAAAGAGAGAGCCCCGGTCGCGCGCGCGCACTCTCTCTCTCTCTCTCTCTTCGGAGCCAGGCGAAAGTGTAAACAAGACTTCACCGTCTCCAAATTAAGCGTTGTCTTGCTCTCTCTCCCGCATGCATATTAATCAAGATAAAACGACATGATGGTAAAAGGTCAGAAGACCAAAGTTTCATGTGGAGCATTGAGAAGATATTTTTTCCTGATTTACCGCTGGGTGTGAATTGTGCTAAAATACATTGCCTTATCTTCTCTGAAATGCGTTCCGCACATTCAGCTGACATAATTACTCTCTAAATAAACGAAAAAACCTATCCAGTGATGTAATGTTTTCTGTGTTGACGCTAACCTTGTGGGATTTCCATGTCCTAACTGCTGGGATAATCACACAACCGTATGACACGTCCAATTCGCGAACTAATGACTCCTTTGAACAGATTCATTTGAATGAATAGTTAAAACAACTGATCTATACAATACATTGTTATTACTTATAAAGTGCAAACCTGCTTATATTTAAATAATGGAGAACAATATTGACATTGAATATTGCACAACACCAGCATTCTGGATAGAGACGTAAATGAAGTTGGTGTCGTGAACCCTTGCGCATGCGTAGTAAAAGTATTCATGGGTTTCATCAGGTCCCTTTCCACAGGTGTATAAAATCAAGCACCTAGATTATGAATGCAGACTGCATTGTGGTTGATTAATACACCTGTGGAAAGGGACCTGATGAAATCCATGAATAACCTGTGGGGAAAAGGGCGTTTTGAAAGTGCAGTTCTGACTCTCTGCCCATTCATTTAGATAGGAGTCTTGTTAGTCCGAAATAGCTGCCCGGAGGCGTTGCCAAGATGGCGGCCGAGTGGCACGACTTGCCTAAAAGGACGGTTACACTTTATTTCGATAGTCCATTTTAGACATTCTACTAACTATAAGTAACTTTTCAACTACATGTCAACTAACACTCATTAGAGTATTAGTAGACTGTAGTTGACTGTCAGTAGACTGGTAGGTTATGGTTAGGTGTTAGGGTTCAGGTTAGTAGAATAAGTTGACTTGTAGTTGCCATGTTACTTATAGCTAGTAGAATATCTGTTGGGGGACCAACAAAATAAAGTGTTAGCAGATATTAAGCAGACAGTCTACTAATACTCTATTGAGAGTTAGTTGACATGTAGTTGCAAAGTTACTTATAGTTAGTAGAATGTCTAAAATGGACTATCGAAATAAAGTTAAACTACAATGTCTTGCACTGTTTTTATAGTGACTGTTATTTTGGTGTGTGTGTGTGTGTGTGTGTGTGTGTGTTATTTATATTTTCTGTATATATTCACACATGCATGCGTGTCATGTCTGTTGTTTATATATTTGTAATATTCACACAAAACAGGCTGTCAGGTCTGTTGTTGATGTAGCACGATAAGCTAGCTAACGCTAATCATTCAATCCATACATTATCGATCACAAATGGAGTAACACGCACATTAAAGCCCCTGTTTCACATTCAAACACCCATTTGAACATCTCTGTGGCATTTAAACCCTGAAACCCGCAGATTTGCTGAGGATAAATCCGTGGTGTAGGGAATATATGCCTCTCACTGTTCCAGTCCTGTCAGAGTCTCACTCACCTAACAGCGCGCGTAGATGCTTCAAACGCGTGAAAACATCCTTCTTTGGGTCCAGAACTTTCTGTGTAGATTTCTTGACGTCTCCATAACCCCTTCGAGTGAACATTCCGGTGTAAAAGGCGATTTTGTAGCCGGTTTTACCTTCCTTTCACCATTCAGACCTGTGTGTGTGTGAAGAACAGCAGCTGCCTGACTGACTGACCGAACGACCGACGGCAGGGCGCCAGATCCGCTGAAAAAACTCCCCTCGATCACTGAGAGAAACAAACAAACACATTTAGATCAATATTTTCTGGCTTTCTGCTGGCACGGATGCCCATTTCTTGACAAAACAAAGGTTTAGTCTACGAAAAATATGACATATTTTATCTACATTCAGTAGTTATATAGCAGTAGCAGTAGCATTACAATATCCCTAGGCGTGCACTGAGGTGTATAGATAATATACTGTATATTATATACAAAACTATACAGCGTGTTTTTGAAAATATGGCAACACATATCGCCGTTGTGGGTGTGTAAATACGGAAGTATACTGACAGATACACTACCTCATGTTGTTGTTGTTGTTGTTGTTATAATTATTACTACTACTACTCTTTACCTAGCAAAAAAATTAAATAAAATCACGCTTTCAAAAGGTTTTTTTAAACATTTGCCATATTTAACTATTTTCATAAAATTATCCAGATAATATATGTCCTAATATTATGTGCCATTATTATTAAACATTTAAATTTCAAAGATATTTGAAAAGATAAAATATATGATTACATCCCGTTCGTCATGACGTAGCCCGCGGGTTCAGATGTAGCAGGTGTACCTGAAATGGTGGATTATACTCGCGCGCCATCTGGTGATTAATCTTGATATTGCATCCACCTGCTGCTATTACTGCGCATGCGCACCACCAATCACAAACATGCAGTATTTAGACTTCTGATCAATTTAGATGTAGATTTAGATGTAACACAGATTTAATAGCATTTGTTTTTATAATATTAGACCATACATTTATAAGATTATACTTTTGATAAGGAATGTGTTTTCGAAAATGTTTAGTAAAAATGTTTTTTAAAGCTTGAACAGCAAAAATTCTTTATTTGAAAAAACAAACAAAATTATGGAATATATATAAAAAAAATTCCCTTCCTTTTCAATGAGCTGCACTATATAAACAAACAAATTTTTACATGTAATTCACAAAATGTATTAAAAAGATAAATAAATTAAAACAAAATTAATTAACACCAAATCCATACAATGATCATGGGGACCTCTAAAGGGTTTTCTTTTATTCAAAGAGTGTGTAAAATAATGTGTTAATTACCGAATTCTAGTCATTTACTTGCACATAATCTGCCTGGAACAATTAAGGTTCTATAGAACCATTTCTGTTTACTCTTTACGAGGAGTGCAATGGGATTTTTGCTTGGTTTAACGTCTCATGCAGAGGATGGTGCTTGTTTCAGTCTAGTGTCCCGTCATTAGGACCCACTCAGAGCACAGGGTGAGCGCCCCCTGCTGGCCTCAAGAACACCTCTGCCAGCAGACACCTGGTTTTCCCCAGGAGGCCTCACACAGGTATTACTGACCAGACTCAACCTGAGCTTCAGTGTGCAACCAGGGTCATATGGCTGTGTCCATGTGTTTGTTACTGGCCGGCGTCTGCATATGTCATATTATTTCGATCAATTAGTTGCAAATTAACATTTTGAGGTTTACCAGAGTGCAAATGCATTTGCAAATTGCAATACAAGAATGTGCCTGCAAAGCTGGTAATTTAATTAAAGATAAAATGCCATCTTACAATATGCTTGATTTGAATTCTGTACTAAAGCTTTAAAGGGTTTGTTCACCCAAAAATGAAAAATGTACTCACCCTCATGTCGTTGCAAAACCATAAGGCTTTCATTTATCTTCGGAACACAAATGAAGATCTTTTTGATGAAATCTGAGAGCTTTCTGTCCCTCCATTGACAGCCTATGCAACTTTGACACTTCAAAAAGTTCATAAAGAGAATGTAAAACTAATCCATATGAATTGAGCGGTTTAGTCAAAATTTTGCAGACTCAATCGATATGATTTTTTACTTTTATTCACATATAAACATTTATCAGCGAACATAAATCAACCAAACCTGCTTGACACGCGAGAAAGTGAGCTTCTGTTTACCACAACTGATGTGAGTTGATGAATGTTTATATGTGAATAAGGGACTAAATGCAGTCTGTTCATCATATAAAGCGATTGAGTCTCTTCAGAAAATTTGCACTAAACCACTCAATTCATATGGATCAGTTTTACAATCTCTTTATGAACTTTTTGTATTGTCAAAGTAGTTGCATAGGCTGTCAGGGGGGACAGAAAGCTCTCAGATTTCTTACAGGTTTGGGACAACATGAGGGTGAGTAAATGATGACCGAAATTTTGTTTTTTGGGTGAACTATAAGAAAAAGGAATTGGATTAATGGTTAGTTGTCCTCTAATTTGCAATCTTATCTTGCTTGAATATTGATATAAATAAAAGTGTAAATGAGAAGGTGCATGTTGTCAGCTTATAGTAAAAGTGTATGTCATATGTTTGTCTTTGTGTGCATAAAGAGGAATTATATTGACCATTGTTTACAATTACAATAGAGGCGAAAGAAGATATTTTGAAGAATGTTGGTAACCAAACAATTGCTGGTCCACATTGACTTCCATTGTATGAAAGAAAAAAATAGCCTACTATGGAAGTCAATGAGGACCAGAAACTATCTGGTTACCAATATCTTCTTTTGTGTTCAGCAGAAGAAGAAAACTCACACAGGTTTAGAATAACTTGAGAGTGAGTAACTAATGACAGAATTTTTATTTTTGGGTGAACTATCCCTTTAAATGTCCCCTTCACTGATGCAGTTTTATTTGTCTGAATTAAACCAGACAACAACATTTTTAAGAATTACTTACAGAAGTTCAATTGAATTAAATTAAATTCAGTTCACATTAATTGTATAATGCTTTTCAGAATACACATCGTTTCAAAGCAGCTTTACAGAAAAATCATGAGTCCACATTACAATTGATTACAATATAAGTAAACAAATAATTGAAGTTTTGGCTACTTCTGTCACGTGCACTGATAAAGACAGACAGCAGATGGCGTCTTTGAGACACCTGAAATAATTCATTTTCAAACTGTTAGAATAAAACTATTAAAAAGTAAACATGCAAAATTGTTTTGGAACAATGTTCATAATTGTTTAGTGTTAAATCACAGTGTCAAATAATGTTAAATCACAACTGTATGTCTAACCTCTAGGCTATTTAACCTGTTAACCAAATACAATTTTTATGCATTTTACAGTTATGCATTTAGCAAATGCTTTTACAAGGCACTCAAAAGAGGAGCAAAAGCAGTTTGTCAAAGAGACAACTAGATTAGTAGGCAAGCTAAAGAAGAGGTTAGCTATATTTGAATGAGCAACAGATCGCTGTTGAGTTGTAGAATGCGTTACAAAATGAACAAGTGTAAATTTGTTAGTAGCCTAATACGTGAGGTACAACATTTCCCAGACATCATGTATGTATAGAGTGGTAGATCTAAGTCTGTTACCTTTATATACCTTTATATCTGTCACTCTAGGCTCCTATACTTGCAGGATGTCTGGGAAATGAGGCCACAGGGTGGCGAGATGACTCCATGAAAAAAACACTGCTTCAGCTTTACAAAACACATTAATGGAAGGCTTGAAAGCACTTGTCTCTACTAAATTCACATGAAGAGCTTGCAAATACTTGACTTTTGTCTTTGTGTGGTTATGTTTTCTCCTTGATGTGAATCAAAGTGTCGTTAAAAGTAAACGTATCCGATTAAGATTAAAGGACAGCGGGGCTATATTATTCCTAAATGTAGGACTACCTGCTTGTGAACGATTCTTCAGACAGAGAAATATTCCTGGACTTAAAGTAAATGCGTGCGTTGATGCTGACTGACTTTAGTCTCACACATTTATTAGGCCTGGGTGTGGAATAAACCGGTATAACAATAGGTTACTATCGTAACCCCGGTTCACTGAAACATCGAGTGGAGAGATCCACCTATGGGAAGGGCATCCGTACCTGACCTCTGTAGAATCATCCAATTGCACCAAGTCTGGCTAGACACAAGTATTGCCAATACTTGACTTTTGTCTTTGTGTGGTTATGTTTTCTCCTTGATGTGAATCAAAGTGTTGTTAAAAGTAAACGTATCGGATTAAGATTAAAGGACAGCGCGGGGATATATTATTCCTAAATGTAGGACTACCTGCTTGTAAACGATTCTTCAGACAGATAAATATTCCTGGACTTAAAGGAACCGTATGTAAGAAATGTATTTCAATTAATCATAAAATGGCCCTGATATGCAACACGTCCTAGCATTAAGAAATCATGTTCATTTCAAATACTTATATCACTGACAACAGTAGTCCGGCCAGGATATTGTCATTTAAAAGTGAAGTTGCAGCCCTCAACTGATGTTGATGTTGTCTTGTTGTGTTTTGGCCTGATGCTCCACCCTCCACCTATCTACCAATCACGAAGTCAGTTGTGTTTCGGCATCCGGGTTGCCAGCTCTGCTCTAGTTATCACAGCTGCAGCTACAAACGTGTCGGATAAAAAATGCCAGCCTATCTGGCAACCTCGAGTCAGGGGGAGGGGGAGGGGATACACCGGATACACCGGATACACGGCATTCTGTATAGTAGCAATCACACGCGACGAAAGCCCCAGTGCGCTTAGGTTCGTCCTCTCACGGGCCAGGTCTGTACGGAGGGGGAGGCGCCACGGCTCGGCATATAACAGAGGGATTATCTACGCCAGCCATGGTGCTTTGGGCTGCCTGGGTGCTATCAGAATGGGAGACAGGCCCTGCTCTCCTACCCTGGCCAGTGTGGGAATTACCAGGCACAGGGGAGGAAAAGCATACAGCAGCACTTTCGGCCATGGGTGGGCCAGTGCATCTACCCCAAGGGGCGCGTCCACGTCCTTTAGTGAGAAGAACATAAGACAATGGTAGTTTTCGCGCGAGGCGAACAGATCTACGGTTGCCTGTCCGAATCTCAACTATTGCATATCCACTATCTGAGGGTGAAGTCGCCAATCTCCGTAGATTGGGTTTCCCCTCGATAGAAGGTCTGCGCCTCTGTTCAGAATGACTGGAACATGTGTCGCGTGTAACAACAGGAAAACCCATCTGCTCCACACCAAAAGCTTGTAAGCTAGATCGTGGAGTTTTGATGAGCGCACGCTGCCCTGACGGTTGATGTAAGCCACTGCCGTGGTATTGTCGCAGAGTACGAGCACATGATGTCTCTGCAGGCGAGGCAGAAAATGATTCAGAGCTTTCCATATGGTCATAAGCTCTAAATAATTGATGTGCACTGAACGTAGTCTCTCGGCACAAACCGTTCACCGTTCTGCCCTCCTGGGTGGCACCCCAGCCTGTTAAGGACGCATCTGTCACCACAACTTTCCGCATCATAACCGTCCCCAGAGAGGTTCCCTGTGCGTAAAAGACTGCGCTCTTCCAGTGGTGAAAGGCTGCCGAGTAGGCGCACGTCACTGTTACAGAGCGGCAAAGATTGCATATCGGGCTGAAATGTAGTGACAAAACCCATTTCATGAACAGGAGTCCCAGCGGCAAAACCTGGATAGATGAAGCCATAAGACCCTGCAGTCTGTGACATGTGCGATATTGTACTTTTGCCCCCTCTCTGAACTGCGACAGACAGTTCATTAGAGAGAGAACGCGCTCTTGAGAGAGTCTCCCTTGAATTGCTCACTTGTTTAGATAGGAAGAAATTTCCTCTTTTAGAATTTGCGTGGCGCTCTCTTCCGTGTGTGAAGAGAGAACGCCGGGTTTTATAGCAAACTGCAGTCTGTAGCCCTGCACTATTGTATGCGTCACCCACTCGGGAGCCGAAACAGTTTGCCAAGCCAATTTGTGACTCGTGAGTGTTCCCACCCGAGCCGGAGCGGCGCTGTGCACCACGTCCACTGGACACATAGGCTGGGCAGCCTCGGGAGGGGCCTTTCCTTGCCCTGATGGAAATTTCATCCCGTGACAGGGTGGTTAGGCAAACGCACAGGGGGCACCTGGCGTGGGGCCGCCTTCCTAGGAAGGCATAACTTGAAGGCCTCATCCTCCTTCTTTTTGTCGTCACATCGTTGCTGCATCAATGCGACGGCGAGGCCAAAGACAGCCCGGCCGGGCGCTACTGGAGCGCCCGCGATGCGCCTCTTCTCACTGTCAGGAAGGCCCAACAGGTTAAGCCAGAGCGCCACTCAATGTTGAGGCGAGCGGCCACTCGCTCACACACTTCCAGGAGGATGGACTAAGGCAAGGCCGCGGGGACGTAGGCCTGGGGAACGCCAGAGGGCGGGATGGCTTCCTCGTCCTCTGAGACCCCAAGAAGGCCGTTCATCCTCGGAACTGGCCGGTTCGTCGATCGAGCGGGAGGTTGCCCGCTAAGATGTCCTCTTCGGGGAATGCAGGACTGGGCTGGTCAGCCCAATTAAGTGAAGTAGGGGGGAGGCCCCCGGTAGCGCATCGTCGTCACTGTGTCCCCCTCCGAGTCAGAAAGTCTGAGCTCGGCGCACTGTGTCTCTGCGACTTTAAGACCGTGTCACAAAAGCTTCTTGGGCAGCAAAAGGCACAGGGGGAGCAAAGGGCCGTGGAAGAGGGAGCAGGCGAGAAAAGCAAGAGCGCGGACATCTCCGGATGCAGAACACAGCTAACGTTAATAAGGTTGAATACACGACTGTCACGTCTGGCGGAGGCTGATTAGGCGATATGTCCTCCTGATGTGTAAGTTCAGAGATTGCGAGAAGCGAATGTTAACTGGAGAATAGCAGTGCTTGCAGGCCTTATATGCCCTCAGGTAAGGGGGAGGGACCTTACCTGGCATTGGCTGCGCGCTTCTGTCTGTCTAGCCAGACTTGGTGCAATTGGATGCTTCTGCAGAGGTCAGGTACGGTTGCCCTTCCCATAGGTGGATCTCGAACACGAGAGAGAGACATGAAAGAGAACAGCAGCGACAGCTTTTACTTGAACTCGCAGAGAATTAAGCCTAGCTATAGGCTACATGCATTCCTATAAAATATATTCACTACTGTGTTTGCTTTATCTCGAATGAGTTAGGTCCGTTACCAACGCAGTGTAGCTAAACCAGTCAAATCAGAGCAAAAATTAATTAAATAAATAAGTAAATTAAATAATAATAATAAAAGGCCTAAATAATGTGCAATCGAATTAATAGGCTACCTCAAACAAATATATACTTAAATGTATAGGCTATAATACAATAACTTTTCACCCTCATGCAGCCTAATATTATTCTTTCATATTTTTTCAGACATTCGTTTGTCCTCCAGAGAGTGTTTTCAAAACGTTTCTTTTATTTAAAAAACGACATTTAAGTTTTGTTTCAGTTTGCGATCATACATCCTAACACGTTGGACATCTTTAATCACAGCTATATCCAAATACAACAATAAATTTGAAGTTTATTTATTTGCTATACGTGTATTGTAAAATTTGAAAAGATGCACTTCTGGTTATTATTATGGATTTGATGGCACAGATAAACACGTAGGAAGGCTACATTAAAAATGACCTAAAACTGTAATTAAAATTCTTTCATTAATACTTCAGTTCAACCTAATTCTATGTGCCTACTTATAAAGCCAAGCACACAATTAATTAAGCTCTGTCCCAAAACACAAGATGTATCTGAGCAGATAATCTACTGTGAAATTAATAAGCATTAGAGAGGGGAATTCTTATAATAGAGAGAAGGTGTTTTTGGTCATATGCATGGCAGGGGTCTCTGTGTTGAATGTGTAATAAAAACTCTACAGCAAATAGATTTTCAGTTTTCTTACTCTATAATCTGATTCCAATTAAATTTGTCATCAGACACTTTGGAAACAAGATAGTAGATGTGTGATCCAAAACATCTCTGTCATAATTGAGTTTGGTTAAACGTAACATTACCTGCCCTGTGACCATAGCTTAGCTTTTAAAGGTTTGAACCGTTCATCAGTTAAACTGGGAAGTAATTTCTCTCTTCATTTATTCATCTCAGAAAATAACAGACTAGCAGCCTCGCATTTCAAATAGCAGTGTTCATCTGACAAACAGATTGTAGTTTTCAATGAGACTGCTTGAAATTCAATGTCCTTCGAAATGAGGCAGTTATCAGTCAAGTTTTCATCTTCTTTATTGTGTGCTTTTTAACAACTCAACATGTGGTGGGATTGATTCAGACAGACACACAAAACAACCATCATAATGTGTGCACATGCATTTTGTTAATAAACTTACACACACAAACAGAAATCAGCAGCTCTGATTTGCTATAAGAAGTCTATCCATGAAGGCCTCCGAGTGATTCCACCCGGTTTCATCATCACTGCTCTGGTGCCATCTTGAATTGGTAACACAATCACTTCCCGTACCTCTTACCCCCCGATCCTCCACACCGTTCCTCCACCACTGATTGGTGCACTGGCAGTTTGAATACTAATGCCTGCTGTGTCCATCTGACCCGTGCACGTATGCGATCCCGATAGCTTCAACGGCTGAGAACAGAGTAGTATTTACACCATAAGTATTTACAATCCATTAATGAATGTTGTTTCCTCTCTTACTTGCATTCACTGTAAATAAAGTTTAACAAGTAAATAAAACAAATTAGTGGAGTATGTTTTACAGGAAAATTCTACTTTCACTAATTTCACTTCCATTTCTTTGTAATTGTTTGTGCAATTTACTAGCAACTTCAGAGGGAAATCTTTTTCTACACTATTCATTTTCCAGTGTGCGTTACATGTAAGAATTTCATGTACAACCAAACTACGACTAATATTAGAATATGGATTATGTAATCACATTAACCAGATCAATCCAATACTCTGACTTCTAGAACACCTATTGTACAAGACAGCTGGAATGTCCTTGTATTAATTGGATTAATTTTGGGTTTCGGAATATCCACTGCAACGGGATATTCATTTAAACATGCACGTCCGAATGAAAGCGAGCAACTGAGGATTGTTAGTGAGATTTTTTTTTTAAAGAAATGAACACAATTTGGTGCAGATGACTGAAAGCACCGTTATAGTCCCATGACCTACATTTTCCTCATTGTCAAGGACATGAATGATAATTATTGAGTTAATCACAGCACTGTGCAGAGTTATTAAAATAATTAATAAACACCAAAAGCATGAAAATAGCGGAGGGAAAACATGCAATTCTTTGTTTATTCGGAATATGCTCATAACACAAGAATATTAGGTGTGAAGCATGTGAATCTTTTTTCAGAATAAAGCCTCAAGGAATCTCGAGCTTAACTGGGAAATGATGTGGATGCAAAAATGGTCACTAATTTATGGCATTTATTATTTTCAGCAGATTATTTTCGTATCATTGTGCAACACCATTATCCAATTTGGCTTCCCATATTTTCTTGGTCAAGTCAACAAAACCTAAAGATTTAAGTGGCTCTTTAGGGACCTATTTGGATGGCTAAGAACAACAGTCTTTTCAGACTCAGATTAACCTTGTTACCCCAGTAAGTTTTATTGCTAGTTTTTAAGGGATTGTTGTCAAACTTGCAACCACAGGGGTGTGAAATAACAAGCACCAGTGGGATTTCAGACAGACCATCATCACAAAACAACACACACAACCAGCCAGTGCTCTGAAACTTCAGAGTTTAGCTTCTCTCAGTAAAAAACCAAAACAAAAAAAACAGTCACTTCAGTGAATTATTTCTTTATGTTGACTCAAAATGCTAGAGATCTCAGCATCATCATTATCGTTCCTTTCCTCCACATCTCCGACTGAGTTTGGTGATATACCTCCTTTTTTAGGTTTGTTTTATTAGTACCTTCTTGTCGGTGAAAGGCACGGTTTATCACCGCTATCGTGAAAACAAAGGGCCTCTTTTCTTATGTGCCGACAGAAAATCGATACCCTGCTTTCCCACAGACGGCTAATTAACGAAGCACTTATGTCATGTTGGTTCACAGGAAGAGGTTTTATGTAAGACGATTGTATCGGTGCGAATGCATGAGACACTGAACTACAGATTAAAGTGTCAAGAGGTGAGAAGTAAACACACTAGTGTGCGCACGTGCACTCACGTACAAGATAACATATTTATTTCCTCGGGTTTCGACCGGAGAGTTCTCGAGCTGAAGATTCGGCAGTCAACGGTGTGTGTGTGTGTGTGTGGGGTGGTGGGGTGGTGGTGGTGGTGTGGGGGGGGGCATTGGAAATGACCAATCCAGTACATGCCGCAGAGAGTGACACTTGCGAATTTCCAGTACGGACAAGGTGGCAGTACAAACGCTTGATAGATGGCAGGGAATAAAAGGGCTTCTCGTGACAATCTTTCAGCAAATGTCAGCCTTTCATGGTGTTGAGAAGGCCCATTTCATATCTATTACAGCAGGCTTTCCATGGCCGATATTTCAGATTTTAGTGCACGCGTGCCGCAATCCTCTGCCAATCTTCCCCATAAGAATCGTTTGCCAGCTCCCCCACCCGACGCATTCTTCCCCTCTGTACCTCCCTCGCTCGCGTCTTTGATGTGACAGAACAAACCACGACCTATTAGGATTAAGGCTTTGAAAAGATCTTTGATGCTGCTCAAGGTTCCTTTAAACTGGCAAACTGACAATATGAGCTGTGTGGAGGCAGGCTTGAATGAGGAGATTGGTTGTCCTCGCTGAGGTCCGCAGCAGCACCTCCGTTCCCCCACCTTCCTTCTCAACCCCCAAGAACACCCCTGAACCCTGCAAAAAGAGGAGTCTCGTATAGCCACAACCTGGTGTAAGACGCCTACAAATGTGTATTTTGCTGTGGGTTTTTGTCTTGCGTCGCTAGCGACGTCTGATGCGGAGCGCTTGGCTCGGTGCCCTTGCCATATCTGAACTGTTGCCCGGAATCGAAGGAAAACAATAGCTCATTTTATTTTCTATCCCCCCACCCCCACCCCCACCTTCTTTTTATTCCTAAGGACACATAAGCAACGTCAAAGGCAGCAGCAGACTACAGAGCCGAGGATATGTGAAGGACAGGGATAAATGCTGTGCCACGTTATTCAAAAGAAACGAGCTTTGGAAAAAAGAAACCCTTTTTAAAAGAAGAGGGGGGAGAAACCCTCAGTCAATCTTCTATCGCTAAATTGAATTCGAAATGCACCGATGAGGGCTCCTGCAAATCCTCCAAACATAACGGCCCCCTGTTTTGATAGTTGTAGAGACTTTGCGCTAAAGGTGTATGACTCCTCACACCAGCAATGCGGAGGATGTAGTTTCGCAAGGAACGGATGCTAGCATCTATCTATAGCGCATTGCGTCATTGCATTCAAGCTAGAATCTGCTGCCAAAGGACATTATTTGATCTCTCAAGAATATGCTAAAATCATACTCGTTCCAAGTCTTTTGGTAGAAATATCCGAAACAAGATTTGCATGCAAAGCATGCTGAGCCTGAATCACACTTAATAGACTGATGACGCTAGCAGACAGTTTCAGAGCAGTTCTCTCCTTTAAACCATGCCCTGCCTCTGTAGTTTCAGTTTTGACCTTATCTTCGTAACCTTATTGACCTTATCTCTCAAGCTCTGCATTTCAATTCTTAACATTGCTTGAAAGCCTCTTGGGTCTAAAAGAGAGGTTACTGATCTTTTTGAAGAAGAGCCTGAAGTTTCCTCTCTGATTTGGAAATTGTATTTTTAACAGAAATATCATATTAGATTATCCTGCAGCCACTTAATTGAGATTAGATTTGCAAATTATTTGTTTTTAAAGCGACAGACGGACGGATGACAGATAGATAGATAGATAGATAGATAGATAGATAGATAGATACATAGCTAGATAGATAGATAGATAGATAGATAGATAGATAGATAGAAAGTATAATTGATTGTTGATTTGATGCTTCCTTCTGTGGTCTTTTTCTCATAACATAAAAAAAGAAGAAGTTTAAACTCAATATTTAATAGCCATGTACTGCAGGGTAGTGTTGGCAGAGTGCAGCCCTGTGTTTGCCTATGGCATTCATAAAACATTTATAATACAGAGCACGTTTCACCGCCTTATGGATTAGCTAATTAGATAAAGACCAAAAAAGCAAGATTTAGGCTTCAGCAGAAGCTTGATCAGTCTGAACAATGTACCAAACCGGTGGTTTTATTCCTTCTAGAGATTCGGCGCAAGGAGAAGCAACAAGCCTTGACCAGGCATTGTTTCTGTTCAGAGAACTAGAGAGGCATGTTTGTTTTTAGGCCCCGTCTAAAAGACCCAGTGGTGCATTTTGTTAGTCCCAAACAAACAGCAGCCCCACATTACTGGCCTGTGATCCGCATCCTTCAGCCATGAATGACCATTAAACAATAACAAAGTTACCGTTCCAAGGTTTTGAGTAGCACTGGTTGGCTGCAGATGACTTTTGTGTATAGCTCCATTAAAATCCCTGGGTGGAAATCCATAATCCATAGACACAGACATGGGCATATACTGCCAATTCCCTCCTCTCAGCCTGTGTCAATTTTCAGCTCCTTTTAACGCGAGATTGCTTGCATAAAGTGGGTTCTTATGCCATTGTTCAACTAATCATATCCTCTTCTGTAATTTCATTAGATGTGAAAAGATGAGATAGCAACCATTAATCTCTTATTGCTTCATCTAAAATTAAAATAGAGCCAAAAAAGAAAAAGCTCAGGAGAGAACAGGGAATCAATTTGTCATAGTTAGCACATTCACTTGAAAGGAAACATTAATTTGTGCCATTATCTGTCTGAAATCCCATTAAAACTGGGTTAATATGGTAGCAGCAAATTTCAACATTGTCAGATCACTTCTTTACTGATATCCTGTGGACGTGTTTCTTTGCAATTCATTTATTTAGGGTTGCAGAATGTTAATCTGATTTTGTTGATAATATCAGGTCAGAGTACTCTGTAGAAAATTGAAAGCCACAGAGCATGTTCTGTTTGTTAATGGAATATAGAGAATATGGATCAACAATATCATATAGGGCCCTTTCATACATGCAGCGCCAGGCGCGATGCAAGTGTTTTTTGCTAGTTTCAGCCCGACGCAGTTATCATTTTCATGTCCTGCGCCACGTTGTTTAAATAGCAAATGCATTTGCGCCCATTTGTGCGCCCATGGGCTGCTGGTCTGAAAACGAGGTGTGTTCAGGCGCATTGTTGGCGCATTGCTATTTTGAGGCAACTGAAATAGACTGCGCCATTGACCAAAAAAAACCTGGTCTAAAGTCAATGATGCAATATTATAATTTTTTATTATTTAAAGCGTGCATAAGTAATATTCACCTATAGGCGGGTCCATAACGCATGTACACTCTGCTTATTACACACACATGGACACGCAGCAGCACACAAACATGCAAAATATTAAAAATAAAAGGATTACAATGTAAAAGATTAATATTGTGTAGCAAAGATATGGTGGAATCTGGCTTGTCCCGTAGATGGTCTGCTTGCGCGCTTTAATCTCTCGCACGAGCAGATCCGTTTCTCGCTAGAGAAGCTTCAGTCTTTCCGCTTACAAATTCCTCCATGTAAATAGTGAATCCGCCATGGCGCGAGCGCAACTGGCTTTTAAAGGGAATGGGAGATGAGACTCTGATTGGTTTATTGCACATTATGCCCAAAACACACCCGTTACTCATTAAAAGAATAGGGACAACCCTTTTAGACCATGCGCTGGATGCGGCAACCATTTTTCCCGTCGTTAAACTAGCAAAAGTGGATTCGGACATGCCCTAAGTGCACCTGCACCCTGTGCTTTAGACCATGAGCTTAGATCATTAAAATAGGGCCCATAATATGTGAACACAGTAATTTCAAGACAAACATGCATCATCCACGAAGCACGTCATTAAACACTTCAGCTACTAAAGGCATTATTCAGTTATATGTGCAGTTCCCTTTCGAGGGAGCTCGCGCTGCGTCGACGATGCTTTGGGAACGCCCCGGCACTGAGGTGTTGTCCTCGCACACATGAAAAAATTGGGGTTGAGATTCAATGCCAAGAAGAGTGTGCTTTCTCCAGTACAGAGAACCACTTTCCGTGGTAGGCCGTCCTATCGCCCGCTCGTGTAGCTGCTATCCTCACAGCCACGAAAGAGTTAAAGCTAGGCCAGTTACGCACTGTGAAACACTGTGATACAGTGTTCCCCGAGGGGGAACCCACTTCGTATGATCAAGATCACGCGGCGGTGTCTCCTCGCCTTGATTATTTGGAGGAGACCTTGGTTCCTATCCCAGGGTCCAGTGTTGGGAGCCCTTTGCCATTGAGTTGCGCTCTCGACAGATGCTTCCCTCACTGGCTGGGGGCGCGGTAATGGAAGGCTGCTCAGCTCAAAGTCTTTGGAGGAGTCATCATCTCTCTTGGCACATCAACTGCCTGGAGATGATGGCGGTCTTCAATGCGTTGAGACACTTCCTCTCAGATCTGAGGGGCCAACATGTGCTTGTCCGGTCAGACAACACATCAGTGTTCTCTTACATAAATTACCAGGGGGGTCTGCGCTCACTCCACTATGCAAAGGGTGCACCAGATCCTCCTGTGGTCCCTAGGGAAGATACTCTCCCTGAGGGCAGTGTATATTCCGGGGTACCAAAATATAGGAGCAGACATCCAGTCGAGACAGGGGCTGAGGCCAGAGGATTGGAGACTCCACTCCGAGGTGGTGGAGTATATATGGGAAGTTTATGGCCGAGCAGAAGTGGATCTGTTTGCGTCTCAGAACACGACGCACTGTCCACTCGTACAGACGTGGCAGAGGCTGCGTCTGCATGGATTTCCCCTAGTTTCTCCGTCCCTGGAGTTCTGGAAAGAATCCGCCGGGGTGGATTAAGCCTACTACTGGTAGCACCACGCTGGCCAAGCTGATTCTGGTTCACGGACCTCTCATCTTACCTCACATCTCTCTCCTTGATGGCTCTCCCTTGGAGATTCCGATCAGGAGAGACCTTCTATCTCAGGGCACAATCCTTCACCCCCATCCATAAATTTGGAACCTGTGGGTTTGGCTTCTGAGGGGGCCCAAATCATAGATGCTGGTCTCTCAATCGAGGTTGTGGAGACCATGCTTCACTCTAGAGCTCCAGCCATGAGGAAATGATATGCTCTGAAATGGAAGGTTTTAGTTTCTTGGTGCAATCAGCGTCAGTGGGATCCAGTTAACTGCCCAATTGGTACAGTGCTTGAGTTCTTGCAAGATCGCTTTTCAGCAGGGTTATCTCCTTCCACCCTTACCAGGTCCCTGTGGGTAATGCATCTCTGGGGAGAGACCCTCTGATTATTCCTTTCCTTTGAGGCTGAGGCCTGCAACTCGTACCAGGGTTCCAGCTTGGGACCTTGCTATAGTCAAGTCACCTTTATTTATATAGCGCTTTTTACAATACAGATTGTTTCAAAGCAGTTTTACAGAGATAACAGGAAACTAATGCAACAAAGTTCTTCCAGAAGAAGATAGCGTCACAGTACAGCTTAAGTAAGTTCCGTGATGATTCATTTTGTTGTAAAAAAAACAAAAAAAACAATAATATTGTGAATATTAAATTATAGTCCCCAACTAAGCAAGCCAAAAGTCAATGGCGACAAAGGCAAAGAAAGGCGAAAAAGGTGACAGTGGCAAGGAACCAAAACTCCATCAGGTGACAGAATGGAGAAAAAAACCTTGGGAGAACCCTGGCTCAGTCGGGGGCCAGTTCTCCTCTGGCCATCCAACGAACGAAAAGTGTATGATTATGATTCAGGCAGCATTACAGGTCAGAAGTCAGATTTTATATAATATTTATATTACTGAATATTATCCAGTTCCATCTTGTTGAAGATCAGCAAGTGCAAAGTTGAGGCTATTTTTCTTGCTTATGAGTCATCTGGCCAACCATCACCATTGGTGGTCAGGGCTCATTCTACGTGGAGTATGGCGGCCTCCAAAGCCTTACTCTCAGGGGTTTCCCTACAGGAGGTGTGTGATGCAGCGGGCTGGTCTTCCCCGCTCACATTTGTGAGGTTTTATAGCCTGGACCTGGACGCTGCTCCAGGGTCTCAGGTGCTTATGACTTAGTGCCACAGTTTCCCATACAGGCATTTGTAAATCTGGCGTTTGGGTATTGTCGTTCCCAAAGCAAAAGGGAACGTCTCAGGTTACGACTTTAAACCTTATTCCCTGAGAAGGGAACAAGACGCTGCGTTGCCCTGCCATACTTCCTGCATCCCTGTGATCGACTTGCTTCGGCTATATTGAAGCTAACGCCGGTCAGACCGGATGTGCTTTTATCCTTTCCTGGTCGTGACGTCATCTGCCCATGACGTTCACTCTCGTCATTGGACTAGTTGACATACGTGCTTCAGATGCAATCACGCAGGGGTGTTCAGAAAACGTCGTCGACGCAGCATCTCATTCCCTTCTCAGGGAACTTTGTCTGTTCCCTTACAGGGTTACAGTCGTAACCTGAGACGTTTTACAGAATTATTTCTGATAATTTATCAATTTTCTTGGATGTCCTGCATGAATTGAGAGGTTGAAAGGTAACAACAAAAACTAGAATGAACATGAACAGCAAAGTCTGATTACTAGTGTAGACATCTATTGAAATAAACATATTATTTGATTTTATGATTTGATTTTATGAAAGAAGAATGTAATATTATACAACTTTAGCACCTGCTATTTACAACATCGTCAAGCTAAGAAAAAGTGGGACTGGATAAAGTATCATTTAACACAGTGATCTACGCATTAAAAGTTTTCTATTTTCATTTGAAAGCAGTGTTGAGCTAAGTTAATAACTAATGATTTTTACAACAGTAATGAATCATTAAAAAAACGTACTTAAGCTGGACAAATGACTTTCTTCTAGAGCTGCTGTACAGCAGAAACAAACTTTGTTGCATTAATTTCCTGTTATCACTGTAAAGCTGCTTTGAAACAATTTGTATTGTAAAAAGGTGACTTGACTACTTTGTTAGCATCAAAAAACTTCTGTTTTTGAATGTTAATTTTTAAAATGATCACAAGCCATATCAGGAAGCAATCATTGAGCATGATATGCCAACTTTTGCAACAACAACAAAAAGAAGAAAAACATGTTATGCTCAAGAAAGTATATGCACAGATTTGAAATGTCCAACAGTATTAAGAACTTCTTGCTGAATTACGGTCAGCGAAACCGAGCCCTTTGAGTGCGTCTCAGGATATTTGATATCAAACACAGCACCTTTTCTTATATACATTAAAGTCGAGAGGTTTTATGATTAAAAGAATAAAGCCGTACACTTTATGCATGGCCCTTAACAATGACAGAGGACTTCCGTGGTGAGGACGCTGAAATGAAGCTCACAATTCCCATCGAACACAGGTAAATTGAGAGGCATAAATTCTGCATTCTCCAGGTCTGTCCTTTATTGTTCCAGGAAATCAAGGACTCTCACCATTATGATTGGCTGTGTTGCTGTAGTGTTGCTAAAGCCTCATGATGGCTTTCTGTTTTCCTTCAGAGCATTCCCTCACAGTCTCCTTTCGCTCTCATTTTCTTTCACTTTACACCAAGTTTTTCACTTCACTAGAGATGTGCATGAGAATGACTCACATCGATTTTATTTGGTTTTGTCAGATATTCAGTGTAGCGATCTGCCTTTGAAACCGCCTCAAAGCGCAGATCAAGGATTTTTCTCTTCCTTGTGCAAATTGTGGCAAATATTAAAGGTATTACAAGCCATTCTCTCTCTTTATTTGCAGTTTAATAGTTTAAGGCTATTGCTTAGTTAAAATTCTGTATTTTTTGAGATGGGAAAATACACAATTCATTGTGCATTCATGGATATGTTTCAAAGTCACATGTATTTTAACAAAGGCACTGTGGTCTTGTATGTCTAGTCATACATGTATTCTCTTTAAATTACGTTTAAAATGGCCCTGGAAAAGCATCTTTAAACTTTTTTTTTTTTTTTTTGCTTTCAAATATGTGCTTTCAAAACAATGCCTCATATGCTGGACCCTTTCACAATATGAAAACTGACTCTGTGACAGTGTTTTTGTTAACTAAACACATAATTGGGCTTATAGGTATGTATGTTATGTGTATTAACTAACATGAACTTACAATAAGCAATACATTTCTTACTGTATTTATTAATGTTTGTTAATGTTAGTTAATAAAACGTCTCGGGTTACGACTGTAACCCTTGTTCCCCGAGAAGGGAACGAGACACTGCGTCGTCGTCGTGACGACACTTTGGGGGACGACCTTAGCGTAGCGCGTCTGAAGCATGAATGAAATCTGTCCAATCCTGATTGGTGCTGCGTCATGACGTAGTAGATGACGGCATAACCGGAAGATACAAAGGGACGCCGGCACAAACACACGTTAGCTCCTTTGCGATGAAGCAAGCGTTCTGCCCGTGATAGGTGTGGCGACGAGACGCAGTGTCTCGTTCCCTTCTCGGGGAACAAGGGTTACAGTCGTAAACCGAGACGTTCCCCTTCGAGGGAACTTGCACTGCTTCGTCGTCGTGACGACACTTTGGGGAACGTAATGCCCACTATGCCACACCGTAAAAACTGAAAAAAGCACAAATGTCAGAGCATGTCAGAACACCTCCAGGGCCCAGAAAACCGCTCAGACTCCAGAGGGTTAAATGTTTTTCAAGATCATCTCATGTGATTTTATTTTGAGAAGACTTTAAAATGCTAACTAATGTTTATTGTCATTTTATAAGCATCCAATCAGTGTATTGTCTCTCTTCTTTTGTCTTCATTATAATTACTAACTACTGTCTATTCATGCTGTTTCAATCCCTAATTTCTTTGAGCAAAGTTCTTCTTGAAAAAATAAAAATTTCAGTGAGCATTCCTATTCAAAATTATTCCTAAAAATAACAGCTAGGTGGCAGGTGCATCTTAGGGCTCATTAGCATGTTAGCTTAGCACACCATAAATACACGACAATTTTGAGATTAAAACCCTGTTTTTGCTCCAAACTTACTTTATAACGCAAGTCGAGTGTTTTAAATAATCTTCTGTGTTTTGATTTGGTTTCAGATAAAAAAATTAGACAGAAAATATATTATTTTATAGTATTCTGCACAATGATAAAGGCTTTATCAATTAGCATTGCATTAAAAATAGAATCTATTATTATGAAATGCTCAACATGGCTTGAAGAACACAGATAAATCATATTTCATTGCAATCGTATTTATTGTCTCCAAAACGTCTTTATCTGCATGTTACAGCATCTCTGTTTATGTCAGGGAGTTCCTGGAATGTCACATGACATGGCTCTTCTTCATGTATTCCATATATGGACTAAATGTGCATAGGGCGCCCTCAGGCTGCCAGTGTGAATTGAAAACACAGTACAATATTATTCTTCTCTATAGCAATATGACGTACAACTATGATAATCTATTTTGAGCTAAAATCCATGAGGGACGATGCTTTAATGACGACCGTACGGGAGTTTTTTTCTGAATGGATGCTGCTGACACTCATAATTCATAATAAAAGTATCGACTCTTTTTTTATTACATAACTCATACATTACATACACAAATTAAGACATAACTGTCACTATAACTGTCTCAGAATAAAATAGTGGTAAAAAACTGAAGCTTGAGTTTTCGATCTTTATAATGATGTATAGTTTGTCAAGGTAATAACTTTAAATCTAACAGTAACTTTGAACTTATTTAAACAAAGTATGATTCAGTGCTGAAGGGCGTTGTTAGGCACGACACGTTTACCAGTTACCACAATACAACGGTTACCACACAATACAAATATTTAAGCCAAAGAATATGTATCAATGCAAATTCATGAAGTACACTCACTAAAAGCCTTCCTTTCGCTAAAAAAAACAGTCCCTAACCGTGAACCGCAACCGAAGTTACATTATTTCGCCATTAGATGGCAACAAAGACTGTCTTTATGAGTGAGTCTGTCAGTAGAGAAGACTTTTATATTGAAAGAACTGAAACTTGTGAACACTGAGAAGCAAGATGCAACTGACAAATGACTAGAGGGCACGGAAAACCCCTTAACTATGGGGTTAGAATTGTTGCATTATTCCAATTAAATAGATTGAGATTCACAAATAAATGTAAAAAGATTCACAAAAATGTATCAAATTCACAGATAAATAGATTAAGATCCACAAATAAATGTTCAGTTTCACAAAAATGTATCAAATTCACAGATAAATAGATTAAGATCCACAAATAAATGTTCAGTTTCACAAAAATGTATCAAATTCACAAATAAATAAAAAATTGCAAGAATTGCAAATAAAAAAATATATTTACAAATGTGTTTTATGTCACAAACACATCTCTGCCTGGCATTTATTTGTGAATCGCTTCATTTGTATTTGTAAATGCTTGCACACATTTGTGAATCGCTTCTTGTGCATTTGTAAATCCCCTCGCATCTCTGGATTTGGAAACACTTCTAGCGTCGACGTACAGACAAATCCACAAATAAGTGGACTCCACCCACCGTTTGCTCAAGCCAATCAGATAACGGCCACATTGAGCTGACCAATTGTAGCTCATTCTCACTACCAATCATGGTAGGGCTTTACACTCAGGGGCGGGAACTGATTATTTGTACCCTTGAAAAAGAGCTGTAATCTATGGGCACTTCGTTCGTATGAGCTGTTTGTGTGGTTAAAACGCCCTGTTTCCTGAAGTTTGTTGGAGTTTAACACTTCTTTATATTTCCATCAGGATAAACTCAGGATTACACACTAATTAGGATCTTCACAGACGAGCATCAAGATCAGTAACACCCCTCTCTACACCACACAAGCGATGCGGCAGCGCGTCAAAAGCAAATAGTACCCTATTATCTTCCCTGCTGCCGTTTCAAATAATGTAAAACTAACATGTTTGAAATGTTAACACATATTTTGCCCTATGTGACGTCTGTTTTCTTACCTGCAGATATATGAAGTGGCTGCATAATCTTCCTTATTGACTAGTGTTGGCTACTTAATTCATAATTCGTGATACTTTCTAACCTGGACGCGGCACGACACTATGATTCACTGACAGTAAACGGACGCCCGTTATACTTCTGAAGTAGGCGAATGATTTGAACATTCGCTTTGTCAAGTGTCGACAGCCTTGCACAGGGGTAGACACGATGTAAGAAATGGCAAAACGGATGATTTTGTCTTTTAAAAGCCCAATCGTGGTGACAAATAGCTATTGGACATAAATATTATGTAGAATACCAAATATGAGCCCAAATGACCATAAGTGACGTAACAGTATGAGCCTCAGCAACAGCGTGTACTGGGGTTTTAAGTGGATAATGCAATACTGAAAAATACATCTTTGCATTTACTTTGGATGTGGTAAGTAACTTTTACAATCAAAAACTATTAAGTCTCAGTGTTTCCCTTAGGTAGACACCCCGAAACTACTAGTGTCGCGGAGCGGGCATGTTACAGATACGTGGTGTAATTTTTTTAGTAATCAAAAATCATGTCTAATTAATTGAATCATGAAACTTATACAATTATTATACTTATACAACATTTTAAAAAATTCTATGAAATGTTTTATTTTTCCACACAATTTCGGTGTTGTATTTTTTCTGGTAATCAAATGAAGACATAAACTTCATTTCTTTTGATCATATTAAATCAAACAAACTTTTTGTCAAAAATGTGCTGCACAATGAGCTTTACTGTTAAAATTAAAACATGGAAGAAAAATTGATTTTTCCTTAAAAAAATAAAGTTTTGATGATAATTTATTTGTATTAGTGTTAGTATTAGTATTATTATTACATTGAGACTTATCTAAGTTCTATTGTACAACAGTAATATATTTCTGTCAAGTTAAACCAAACTTTTATTTTGACGGGTTGCAGCGAAGACCTTTGAGTTTCTGTGTGTTTATGACATGACGATAGTTTTTCTCAAATGAAGCGGTTAAATGCTCACGAAGTGACTTTCAGAGCGGATCTAGAGTCTGGAGATAAAGTTCATGCATTCATGTCCTCATATAGACAAAAGACAGCACGAGCGTCACACGTGCTTCAGCTTGCGTGTGTGAGTTGAGGTAGTGATGGGCAAATGAAGCCTCATGAAGCACTGAGGCTTTCCCCTGATAGTTAAGATTCGAAGCATCAAGAGTGTCAAAAACAGCGTCATCTTGTGGCAGGTCAAATTTATAGCAGCCATAAACTCCGTTGTTTTATCCATTAAACACAAATAAAAGCCTGACTACGCTAATTGTTCAGTTTTCTGATAATATAACTCGCATATTAAAGTGTGGCAATAAATTAAATGTAACAATTATATTTATATTAATATTAATTCTAAAAATACCAACAGAGTTGCTTGATGCATATCAACACACACTCTTTTTTGTGTTGAGTCTCAACCCCAGGCACCTGATATGGGCCAGAACAACATCTCGATGTCGAACTGCCATCTCGCGCAACCTGGCTAATATTAGCCAGTCGTCGATGTAATTTAGTACACGGATGCCCTGGAGTCTCAGCGGAGCCAGCAAAAGAAGAATTGCTGAAGAATATTGTTCGTTAGTTCATGCTAACTAATGTAGTTAACAACTGAAAAATCAGAAAACTGTCACTAGCTATGTTTTCATCCAAAGTTGCAAAATTAACTTATACATAAAATTGGAATATCGCATACAACATTTTGCGAATAAAGCCCATCCATCCAGCGAGTCGAAGAAAACTAAATTGTCACTTCCCGATAAACTGGCACTAAATATTACTAAGAAAAATGGAAGTTGCTGCAGTAGGAGAAGCCACTGTATATAATAATTTTGTATATAATAAATTACTTCTGCCTCAGAGTGCGCAGAAAAAACACAATAAAGTTATTTATTTAATTTCAGAACAGTTATAAAGTTATCAATTTTAACATTAACAGTTATAAATGTAGAAAAAGTTATTTATTTAATTTCAGAACAGTTATAAAGTTATCAATTTTAACATTAACAGTTATAAATGTAGAAAAAGTTATTTATTTAATTTCAGAACAGTTATAAAGTTATCAATTTTAACATTAACAGTTATAAATGTAGAAAAAGTTATTTATTTAATTTCAGAACAGTTGTAAAGTTATCAATTTTAACATTAACAGTTATAAATGTAGAAAAAGTTATTTATTTAATTTCAGAACAACTGAAACAGCATTTCAGATGCTGTGTGACGAGATCGGTCTGCTGGTTAGTTCAGTTATGCCGTCCCATCCCAATTATGCCGTCTCAAGTCACATGACTTCGAGGAATTTATTTGGTAAAGTGTTTCCATCGTAGTTTACATCGCGCATATTTTCTTATCGGATAAAAAAGTTTATAGACTCAATTGAGCACATACATTTTTTATGTGCATTTTTTTTAATTTATGCACATCTTGGTGTTTCCATCCAGCGTTTTTTAATGCGATAACCCAAAATGTGCATAAAAATAGGTGAATGTTAAGTTTCTAGAATTATTTGTTTACAAAGTCAAGGATAACAAAGTTTCTAAAATGAAGTCCAATAAGCCAACCTGATCTCACGGCAATTCGTACGAATTTTACGAGGTTGCTAATTCGTAAGCATTCCTAAGACCTCAAAAAGCGTCATCCAGAAGGACCACCCTTAACCCGTCCCTAAACCTACCCCTCACTGGGGTCTCGACAAATCGTACAAGTGAGGTAGTACGAATTCGTACAAATTAGCAACCTCGTAAAATACGTACGAATTGCTGCGAGATTGCATTTAATAAGCTTAAAACATTATAACTAGGGCTGTGCAACGATTAATCACAATTAATCGCATCCAAAATAAAAGTTTGTGTTTACATAACATATGTGTCGGTACTGTGCATAATTATTTTGGTAACACTTTACAATAAGGTTCATTAGTTAACATTAGTTAACTACCTTAGTTAACATGAACTAAGAATGAACAATACTTCTACATCATTTTTTAATCTTAGTTCATATTAATTTCAACATTTACTAATACATTATTAAAATCAAAGGTTGTATTTGTTAACATTAGTTAATGCACTGTGAACTAACATGAACAAACAATGAACAGATCGAATTTTTATAAACTAATTTTAACAAAGATTAAAAAATACTGTAACAAATGTATTACTCATTGTTAGTTCATACATTAACTAAAGTATACATTAGTTATACAACTTATAACAACTTATACATTAACTAATGTTAAGTAATGAACCTTATTGTAAAGTGTTCTATTATTTAGTATATGTAAGTACACACACGTATATATTTATACTGCACTGCAGAAATACAGGGGAGAGAAGAATTACCCTGAAGCACTAGAGGAAAATGACAGTAGAAATGTCTCCAGCCTCTGAAGTGGGGCATTGAAAAATGTTCTTCGGTAGAACTGGACCCTCAATAGCCGTTTTGTCTCTCAACAAAACAAACAAGCTGCTTGAATAAATGAATGTATAAATAATTACAAGGACATGTGAATATATAGAGACACACACACACACAAAAAAAATGATTTATCGTGCTATTTAAAACATATTAAAACACAAAAACAACATGATATCGGAAATGGAACTGTTGTTTCTGTTTTCACGTTTGGTTCAACTGTATCCAAACCCAACCCAAGTTCGCTTCCACCCCCTCATGCACCATCATGAGTAACAGGATGAGAAGATGCTCATTATTTTATTCATGGGTTTGTTGCTTTGGATGTAGCAGCAAGAGTGAAAGCAAGCTTAGTCCACGTGAAGTCATCTATCTGCTAGTGTACAACTGAAGGTTAGAGGATATACATGGTCATCTTCCCATGTTTTCCCAGGATAACAGACACACACATATTCATGATTCATCACATACAGACAAAAATGCCCCCAAATTCAAGATAAGGGAGCAAAAAATAATAATAAATGCCCCTAGACAATTTATCAAATTCTATAATGACTTTCACGACTAAAGTGAAATGTAAAAATGTACGAGAAAGGTTGATTGCAGCATTACATTTGTATCAGATTTTTTTTTTTTTTTTTGCAGCGTTAAGCATTTTAATCACACGTTTGACGTTTCTGTTGAGCTTATGAATACAATAGGCAATTGTATTATGATTTTGTCATAATACTGTGGCCCTACGTTGTTTTAGAATTTATATACTTTATGTAAGCTGTTTACATAGTGTAATTGTTGTGTAAATACATACAGTATATGCCATCATTGAGCAACATTAAAAATGTCTGTGTAAATAAACAGAAATGCCATGCAGCTTCTGTTCCAGCTTTGCAGTGTAAAGATGGCTTCTGTTGATGTCGATAGAATTGTATTGGTACAAAGTCTATAGCATTCTGATTTAAATGTAATTATTTGCCCAAAGACAACACAGATACATTTAATAAGGTAATTATAAAAATGGCCAAAAAAAACAAAAAAAAAAAATGTAAAGAAAAACCCCTGGAAATCAGTTCCAGCTGGGGAATTATTATCCCCAGCTTGGAAATAAATTACTGATCCTGCACAGGATTATTTTATATAATTATCTGTTGCCCAATACAATGTTAAATTATAAATATCACATGCCTCTGACTAGCAAAAGCAAGAAGCAAATCATGATTTGGCCAACGTCCAGTTTTATTCGACATATGTCACCAGAAGAAACAGAACTGTGCACGTCAATTCATTTCATGCTGCCTTTAAACCAGTTAGACTGACATTGATTGATGACAATGACATTTAGCCTGTAAAAGTGAACTCCACTCACCTCTTGTTCCCCTACTGTAGTGTGAAATCGTGGCACATGATTGTTAATGAGTGTGAAGTAGTCAAGGGCTTGATATAATGCCTCAGGGGCCCCACTGGAACAGTCCATTAGCTTCCCGCTGGGCTCTGGCTCTCACACAGAGATCACTGCTCGGGGTAAGATGGTCCAGTGTCCCTTCATGGATGCCTTCAGGCTATAAACTGCACTTCTGCTGTCAATCACATAAGTTAGGGGACTGGGTTAAGTCAGTGGTGCTGGTTAACTGTTTGCTTGTTTGTTTATAGTTAGGGCATTGCCTATATAGTGATATGATTAAACCGCTAACCCTATAAATTAATTTTCGGTACTTAATTTGTCTTGAACAGGGGACAGAATTATTCCTCAGCATGTGTGGCTCTTCAGAGTGATCAGATTCAGAAATTCTGATATTTTCCCCTTGTGGGTGATAAAAGGAAGGATATTTGTGCACTGGAATATCATAGAGAATTGGGGGTGGGACCTTGTGACGTAAAGCAACCACCCAGAACACCTTTGTAATAATTACTTAGCAATTTCACAAGTTCACTTAAAGGGGTGGTTGATTATGATTCCCCTTTTCTAATTTTAGTTAGTGTGTAATGTTGCTGTTTGAGCATAAACAACATCTGCAAAGTTACATTGCTCAAAGTTCAAAGCAAAGGGAGGTATTTTATTTTAAAGAAATCACAGGACATCACAAACCCCAAAATTTGCATAAACCCCACCCCCGGGAAAAAAACTCCTTCTCATTTGTCTCAAATTAAATGTTGTCTGCCCTGACTATAAAGTCCATGGAAATTTTTATATACACAAACATGATGACTTAAGGCTATGCCAGAGGCACTTTATTCATTTATCTATAGTTTCTTTCTGACTATAGCTATAACCATTTAACAGGTTGAAATTGTACAACATTACTCCAGTCTTCAGTGTCACATGATCCTGCAGAAATCATTCTAATATGATGTTTTGCTGCTCAAGAAACATTTCTTATTATTATCAATGTTGGAAACAGTTGTATGTTTCCGGATTATTTGATGAATAGGAAGTTCAAAAGAACAGCATACATTTGAATTATAATCTTTTGTAACATTATAAATGTATTTACCGTCACTTTTGATCAATTAATGCATCCTTGCTGAATAAACACATTCCAAAAACAAATATATAAAATGAAAATCTTACTGACCCCAAACTTTTGAATGGTAGTGTATAATGTTACAAAATATTTCGATTTCAGAAAAATGTTTTTTTTAAAAAAATTTTTACTTTCTATTCATCTAAGAATCCTAAGAAAATAGGACAAAAATTACATAACTGTTTACAACATTGATAATAATAATAAATGTTTGTTGAGAATCAAATCAGCATAGAATGATTTCTGAAGATCATGTGACACTGAAGACTGGAGTAATGATGCTGAAATCACTGGAGTAAATTACATTTTATAATATATTAAAATAGAAAACAGTTATTTAAAATAGTAATAATATTTTGCATATTACTGCTTTTTTTTATTTGATCAAATGAATACAGCCTTGGTGAGCATAAGAGACTTTTGAACTGCAGTGTACATACATGCTACTTGAACTATAACAAAGAGTGCAATGTGGAGATAAAATATTTTAGAGTGGAGCACAACTAAAGTTGTGGACTATTTTTTTTTAAAGATTCTATTTATTCCATGAGTTTTCTCGGTCTGGAAATATCCATTTAGAAATTCACTATTATTTCCAGGTTTTTTCTGCTGGAGGGAAGCAAGTCAAGTCAAATTCAATTTCTATAGCACATTTAAAAACAACAGAGTTGCGCCAAAGTGCTGTACAGAACTACAATGTGCAAATAAAAAGCATCGAAATAGACAAGGCAAAATACAATTATAGACACATTACACCCGATACAATCCATTTAATAGATTATATAAAATCAATCAAAAGCAACTTAATTAAAAGCCAGAGAGAATAAATACATTTTAAGAGCCGATTTAAAGCAAGATGACCACCATTCAACCAGAAAAAAGTCATATAACCATTCCAATGACTCCGACGCTGTTCAGTTAAGGTAAATTAAGCTAAAACAAAAACTGCATAGTTCCCCTTTAATTTAGTTTCAAGGTCTAATATGCAGCAAAAAAATAAAATAATAAAAAAACACTATATCCTAACACCTCTTAAATGGTTTCTACTTACCTAAATAAACACTGATCCCAGTAAAATGGCAGTTTTTTTCTTTATCTTAATAGTGAGGTTTGACTCACTATACTGCTATTGTTGTTATAGAGCTGTCATCTGCTCGTGTGATAGTCAGTGACTTTCCTGTATTTTAAAATACTGAATGATACTTCACTTAGCATTTTAAATAGATTCTTGGCTGAAACAAACCATCCATGGTTCAAAATTCATGTTTCAAGATCAACGCATATAATTGATGCATTAAGAAAATGAGTGAATCTTTACACCCTATAGGCTATGCGTTACTGTATTCTTCCATGCGATGGTTGAATGAAAACTGAACTGTATACCAAAGCTGGACCTCAAAGATGGAGGGAATTCTCCCCCACTCCCACAGTGACACACACACATACACACACACACAGATTGTTCATGAGGGGTTGTGCATGGAGAGCTGTCCTCGGGCAGGAGAGAATACTTTAATCTGAATGCTTGATCAGAGCTCTCCTCACACACTGAATCTCTCTGTCACCCCGCTCAATGTCCTCATCTTGTGGCCGTGAACTCTGTCTCCCATCTAAGCACTAAGCGAGCGAATGGATGAGAGAAGAGATAGAGGCAGAAAGAAAAAAAGAGCTTCCTGCTCCTCTCCATTATTTCTAGCCTTTGATGCCAATATTTTATAATGTGAAAATAAATTAGAATGCGATGTAAAGCATAGCCTTGATACACCCTGATAGAGAGAAAAGCAGCCACATTATAATGGACTAATTCATCATAATTTTTTTTTTCCATCTTGTTCATGGGCTAGAGCTGCGTTATTGAAATGAGTCCCACTTGCTGCATACACAGCATACATTTCATATAATGACCTCTGATTAAATTCATGCAAGTAAGAGACGTAAATGTTCAGACTTAACTTTTCTCCTTTTAAAGGAATGAAGAATTTAAGCCTTTTCCTGACATTTGGAGCTCTTCAGTACTGAATCCAAGTCTTGTTTTGTTAAAAATCAACTTGAAGCTGCACATTAAACATAGAATCAACTGTTGAACCAGCATGCAATTTCGCAATTCTCTCAACAAATCACTTCTATATGTTATGGGAATACTTTGCCAATCCATTCACGTCTTGGAGTTTCTACTGACCAGATAATGAGTTAAATGAGGTGCGTTTGACTAGGAAGAGCTCAAAAACGCGAGCTGTTGGTGTGCCTCAAGCGTTACGTCTACATTAACCTGGATAGATTTGAAAACTGAGTTTTCGTTTAAAATCGCTCTCCGTCCACACTTGCGTTTTCAAAAAGTTTGTCGTCCACAGTGAAACGTTGGAAACTGCTAAATACACCTTCAAATTCGCATGCGTGAACCCTCATAAAATCTCATTGAGATACAGACAGAACAAGACATAATCAAGTTATCACACAGTTATTCTGGCAGGATCATTTTATTTAGTTATATTTAATTAGTTTTATTTTATTATCTCAGCATTCACTTATGCGTCAGGTCACACTCACTCACCATTATACTGTATGTTTGGTCTAAAACGCAACCGCTCTCATGTTTTGCCGCAGAACAGCAAATACGAGTGAATTTTCTGTCAGCTTTGCAGAACTGTGATATGAAGAGTGTGCGAAGTAACATTTTAACAACTGTGTGAAAGTGAATAGCACATTACAGGCACAATACCAGTATAAACATGAATATCAATGGGTTCAATATGCGTCACATGACTAACTTACATCATCGTTTTTAAATACCTCTGTTTTGACAGTCAAATGTATCCACTTTGGAGAGCGTTTTCAAAAAGCTTTGTTTTCATTAATACAAATGCCGTCTCAGTGTGGAATGAAAGACAAAACGGAGAGAAAAAGACGTGTTATCAAACGAAAACGCATTTGTGTGGACTAGGAACAGAGTTGGGAAACACTGGCTTAGAAGGACACACGCTACACTAAAACTACAGCACCCATCATGCTTTCACATACTTCGACAACATGGAAAAGGAAAGGGTTTTCAATATATTCCAAAAAAAAAATCTAATATTATCAATATTAGCAAATATTCAATATCATATTCAATATGATCAAATATTTTATAGTGTCAAATATGATGCAAATTCAATCATTATTCAAAATAAGAAGTATCTTATTAAAGAAGGATAGAGCGATAGAAGTCTGACTGATTTAAATGTTTGGTCCGCAGAGAAGTGTCCGTCTGGAGTGTAGTTGCACTACGCAGACTGAGAGATATATGTTTAAGGAGTGGCACCCTTGTGTCTCAGTTCCCATGTTCACTTTTATTATTGCGCTTTATCTTGAGCTCTGTGTAAACCTAAAGGCTCATTGTATACTTACGGTAAACTTCTTTGTTCTTCGCTCAGAGGTAAAAAGAAGTTTGAGACAGCTGAGCAATGGAATACTGTTTGTGAACATTTGTATGCGTGCATCTGGAATGATGGACAAAAGTGAAGAAATAAACCTGAAAAGTTGATTTCAGACTGATTTGAAATTGCCTGTGATTTGCAAGCAATCCACGATGAAGAGAGAGTGTTTTCACTACCTTTAGACGATGACACAGGATGGCTTTTTGGTGTGTGTCTAGATGTAGCTTTTGTAAGATGTAAAAGATGTACGTTTTCGCCACACAAAGACTGCGCTGGGGAAGTAAAATAGAAATCAACTCTTCTCTCTAAAGAAGCCCCTGAATCTTTATTTATGTCTGTCTCTCTGAAGCAGGACTGCCATTATATTATTATTATACTGCAGGCACAAACTGCAATAGGGATGTGCCCAAAGCCAAATACCTTATTCTGAAAGGCACAGATAATGACTTCAAAAAACCCTTCCCAGGAGCTCCAGAGTTTGTCTAATAAAAAGCTCCACATGAAATTCAATCTTCTGCTGAAAGAGGCAGTAGAAGAAGTTGCTTCGATTCAGAAACAGCAAAGGCTGCTATTTTCTAGCAAAGAAAATCCCAAGAACGGAGGCAGGTTGCACCCTATTTGGGATCAGAGAAGCTTGAATTTCACTTGAAATTCTGTTTAGAATGTTGAAGCTAAAACAACAATTCAGTTTGGTGGATAGATCTGAAGGATGTATATTTTTATATTCGGATTGTAAAAAAGCATATAATATTTTAGAGGTTTGTTTTTGGGGGCAAGGCATTCACTTCAGAATTATTTCAATTGGGCTTTAATTGACCACTTTCACCAATATCAATGGATGCAGTACTGGCCCCTCTGAGCCTCCAGGGCGTTTTGAATGATCTTGACTCATGGTTGGTGATAACACACTCAGAGGAGCTGACTAAACAACATGGAGGTATTGTTCTCAGCCATCTAATGGATTCAGGTCTGAGATTTAACCTAAAGCGTTTTGTTGCTGAGACAAGAGACTCTGTTTCTATGGATGGAGCTGAACTGCTGATGCAGGCACTTTTGTCATATCCCAAGTTCAGTCATTCAGCCACTGTGTTCAAAGTAGGGCACAGTCTCACTGTATGGGTATAACATTTGCTGTCATTTTTCTGGTCATTTTCAATGATTTTAGGGGCAGACCTCTTTTTAACAGATGAGTATAGACGTGGGGAATGGAGGTTGCATTTTCAAGTGGTCCAAAAGATTTGGGAAACATATCTGTAGAGGTTACTGAACAGTTGGCTGGTAAATGCAATTTTGTGCTCTTGTGAGGCCCACAGATCATCGCAAATGGTCGTTAGAGCCAATTTTATGAGGATCATGGCTTCCTTCTGGTTTGTGGCTAAATGTGCATTTGACAGTCCTTTGGTAAGTGTCTGTATGATGGAGGGCTTTTGTTAAGTTTTACAATATGAATGAACTTAATGTCTGCTTCTCAGGTTCTGTCTCTTTGATCAGAGTTACTTATATATGTGTGCATATCATCTTGGTGGACCACCATCTATCATCTAGATGCTTCTTACATAGGCTAATAAAGGTGGAAGCTAACATGCCTTGCTAGAACATATGAAAGACCACGCCTCCGTAACACACAGTATATAACCCTGTTCCCTGAGAAGGTGACGAGACAGCATAGCTTGACCACACTCTTCACTGCTAAAAAGCAGATGCCTGCATATAAGGTGTTGATTATGAAGTGCCTTTTGGGCAGCGCCAATCATCATCAACCAATGCTGTCATCAGTCAAACCTAATTGCAATGATTCTATAGAGCTTAAGGCAATTGTCACACCTGGGACATTCATCACAGTTGTGCACAAATGATGCTGCTTCTATGCAACAGGTCAAGAAACAAAAAGTTAAACATAATGTACTGCTCTCAATAATTAATTGTTGATAATTTTTATTTTTTTTATAAAATAATTTTAAATGTTTTACATATAAAGGAACAAACAACACTTTTGAAAAATATCAATCAAATGATATTTACTCATATGAGATGAGGGTCCAGTTTCAACAAACCCATTAACTTTTTTAATCATTAAGCCATCAATCCCTTTGTTTCCGTTTCTACCTTGGGATGCCCATCAATCTACAGACTGAGCCAGCTCCAGTTTGGGTTCAGCCTTTACGATGACTTCAGGAGCCTAACACATCTTGTGTCATGGTGATGTTAACTAACAACATGACATGTATTATATTACAGCTGTATACTGTCATAAGGACATTACTTTGACACACTCAACTCTGGCTGATAACGGAATGCTTCCTAAATTCTGTAAATCTGATTTAAAACAATAAAGTGCTATACAAACAAAGTTAATAAGACCCACTGCTATAATTGTAAAGTATTATGGATAAGCGTTTTCTTAAAGTGCAGGGTTTGTTGCAACCTGCCCAAAAATTGCAGAACCCCATCTTGACATATAACTGTATATCGACACCATGTTAAAGTGTACTTGTATGATCTGGGTTGATTGATAACTTGGAAAAAATAAATAAATAAAAGGGAAGTTTGATTGATTATAATATTGTTTGATCAATTCATTACCATTATGTACTTCACTTACATTTTTATCATCACTGCAGTTTTAAAGGGATAGTTCACCCAAAAATTTTAATAAACCCATGATTTACTCACCCTGAAGCCATCCTAGGTGTATATGACCTTTTTCAGATGAATACAATCAGAGTTATATAAAAAAAATGTCCTGTCTCCTCCAAGCTTTATAATGAGAGTGAATGGCTGGAGAAAATTTGAAGCCCAAAAAAGTGCCTCCATCCATTATAAAGTAATCCATATGGCTCCAGAAGGTTAATAAAGGCCTTCTGTTTGTGTAAGGAAAATAACCATATTTAAAATTTCATAAACTATAATCACTAGCTTCCGACAGACGGCCAAGATTTTGAGACAAAGAAAATCTGTCTGAACTTGAATAAATACACATAAGAAATCACTGATCACAGATCAGGCGTTAGAATAAACATGGTTACTTCCATGTTTGTGGCATTGCTGATGGATCCATGTGGTAAAAGTCTGTTTGCAAAGCCTGCGCCGAAATTGCGACTGAATTACCAAATAATCCACAGTGAAATGTACCAAATACAAACAAATAATGTACTGCTGAGACTTTCACATAGTAAAAAACAAACAAACACTTTCCTAGCATTAGGATCCTTTGGAAGGTAATGCTATTGATCCTGTGTCTATCTTTTCTCATTCTCATGTCACTATTCACTAATGCACCAGTGGGCTACTGCAGCTGGCCTCTGCAAACTACTTTTATAATTTAGGAGAGGAGGCTTACCTTAATATCCCGTCCCCACTGATCCTGTCCAGCTCGAAGTCTCCAGTGTTTCCACTGGTTCCACCCAGTTTAGAGTCTCCTGTGTCTCCAGAGTTTCCATCCAGCCTCCCCCTCCCACCTCCTCTTCAAAAGTCAGCCAGTCCGTCAGCCCCATCTTCGCTGGTTCCCTGCAGCCCCTCGTCTTTTCCTCTAATACCAATATCTTTTCCTCTAATACCAATTAATTGTGTGGATCTGCTTTGATCTTCCAGTCTCCAGCACGGCCTAAGCACCAGGATCCCCCGGCTTTGCCTACAGCCGCTGATCCCATCACTCCACCTCGACCAGTCGACTCTGACTTGGCTCCTGCCTCCCTTGGCTCCACCCGATACCATCGTCCTTGCGGTCCACCATGCTCCCTCGTCCCTCTGGCTACACCTTGGTCCTCTGTCCCACCGGGTCCGCCTCGGTCCTCAGGCACCCTGGCTCCACCTCGAATGCGCGACGCTGCGGCTCTGCCTCGGCTCCAGGACCATCTTTCTCACCCAGTCCCATCTGCTCTCTGTCTGCACGTTGGGCTCCATTGGCGTCAGTCGTCCGCCGGCGTCGTCAGCCAATCTCCTCCATGGCTCCTCCCTCTATAGTGGCCTATCGTCCTGGCTTCTCTCTGGGTCCCCGTCTGGCTCCTCCCACGTCATCGCCTCCCTGGTCCTCCCTCTGTCATCTCACCTGGTGTCCTCCCTTCCGTCTGCTCCACGTCCTCCTCCAGGGACACACCTTTCGGGAGGGGGGTTTAATATCACGTGTAGTTCTGTTTTGGTTTTGTTCTCTGTGTTCTGTTCCTGTTTTGCCTGTGTTCCTTTTGCTAGTTTGTTTCCATGGTTATTCATTGAGTTCACACATGTTCCTAAGTTTCATTAATCACCCCCTGTCTATTTAAGCCCTTTGTTTCCTCAGTTTCTTTGTCCAGTATTTTTTTCATTTTAAGTTTTGAAGTGGCTGTTCTATAATTTTTCTCCTGAGTGTTCTGTTTGGAGTTATTAAACACTATTCTGATTTCCATTCCTTCATCATGCGCATTTTCTCCAGCCACTTACATTACATATAGAGTTGGCAATATATATATATATAGTGGATTCAGAAAGGTCTATTAAATAATAGAAACTGTAGAACTGTCTAATAGAACTGTCATATCACATGGCATAAGTATTCAGATCCTTAACTCAGTACTTAGTTTATGCATCTTTGGCAGCAATTACATACTCAAGTCTTTTTGGATATGATGCGACAAGCTTTGCACTCCTGGATTTGGGGATTTTCTGTCATTCTTCTCTGCAGATCCTCTCAAGCTCTGTCAGTTTGGATGGGGACTGTCGGTTGACAGACATTTTCAGGTCTCTCCAGACATGTTTGATTGGGTTTAAGTCCGACTCTGGCTGGGACATTCACAGAGTTGTCCCTAAGCCACTCTTGCATTGTCTTGGTTGTGTGCTTAGGGTGATTGTCCTGTTTGAAGGTGAACCTTCTGCCCAGTCTAATGTCCTGACACTCTGCACCAGGTTTTCATTAAGAATATCTCTGTATTTTGTTGCATTCACCTTTCCTTTTACACTAACCATTCCCACAGTCCTTGCTGCTGAAAAATACAGCATAATGCATGCTTTACCATTGGGATAGCATTGTGCAGGTGATGAGCCGTGCCTGGTTTCCTCCAGACAAGTCCTTTAGGTGCTTTCATGTGTCATCCACTAATAAAAGGCTTCTGGTCACTCTGCCATAAATCTCAGATTGGTGAAGGGTTGTAGTGATGGTTGTCCTTCTGCAAAATTCTCCGATCTCCACATATGATATCTGTAGCTCAACCAGGGTGACCATAAGGTTCTGAGTCACCTCTTTTACCAAAGCCCTTCTCAGTTTGCTCAGTTTGGCCAGATCTCTGAAGAGTCTTGTAAGAATTATGGAGGCCACTGTGTTCTTGGGAAGTTCAACGCAGATTTTTTTGTAGGCTTCCCCAGATCCTGCATTCAAAGAAAAGTCTATAAAAAATAAACATTTTTTGCACTGATTTTTAACAGGTGTTACACTTGTATTTTGAATTCCGTATTGCATTGTGTCATATTTTAGGGTATGTAAATGTCCGTAAAGTAACATATTGTCCTGGCAGAAAATGACCAGTACCTTTTTTTTTTTGCTAAAGATTTCCCCCACTTATACTACCACACCAGACATTGTTCAGATGTTTTATTTCAAAAACTGTTTTCAACATCATTGATAATACTACTAAATGTTTCTTGAGCAGCAAATCATCATATTAGAATTATTTCAAAGGATCATGTGACACTGAAGGATTGAGTAATGATGTTGCGAATTCAGCTTTGCATCAGGAATAGATTATATTTTTAATTTGATTAAAATAGAATATATTAAATTGAAATAATATTTCACAATATACTGTTTTTACTGTATTTTTCATTCAATGAATGCAGCCTTGGGGAGCATAAAATAAAAAACATAAAAAATTTTAATGTTTCCAAACTTTTGACATGTACTGTATAATTTACAGAATTTGACTAAGTAAATCATTTATAATTTGGAATTTCAAATTGTGTGTCAGGAAATGGTGCACCTTCTCTTGTAATTTTCACCCCCCTATATCATTTTAAGCCCATATATCATAACATGCCCAGTGTTTAACAGAGTAATACACATAATAAAACATCATTCAGTCCGCTGCGCACATGTGCAGGCAAATGGACAGTGGCTGGTGCTATGAGCTGGAGGTCTGAAGGATTGTTTTGTTATCTCAGAGTGAGGAAACTTCTCCATTGCTCCCCTCCTGAGAGCGGCAGTGACCACGCTGCAGAGAGAGCGCACTGCAGGTGGGGAAAAAAGCAATTTCATGGTTCATTCAGCCTGTAATGTGTGGCTGTAATCTTCGGATAGAGCCTGGCTTTTTGTTTAAGTTTCTCAGAGGACCGAGCTCAGCCCTGCCCAATTAATCATTCTGCTAAAGTGAACAGCGATGGTGGGGGAAATGAATGTGAGCTTGTGTATGTGCAAATATGGATGTATAGAAAATAACATGTTGCTTGTGTAAGGTTACATCTAAATTTGTTCCACATGCATGTACAACTTCAATAACACAAGCTCACTGAAACACGTTTGCATGCGAGTCAGTACATGAATATGTCGCAGTGTGGTTTAGGTAATCCTCTCTGGCTGATGCATTAGCTCTCGCCATCTCTCCTCCTTTGTTTTCATCTCTGAGTGGCGGTCTGAAGCTTTCAAACATGCAGAAGAAAAAAAAAAGCCAAGAACAATCACAGCATGAGGGTCATTTTCTGCAAGAGCTCACCTCTGCTTCCCCAGCAGCCTCTTGCCCAGCAGGAGCACTAAATTAACACTTCACTTCACGGCACTGCGCCTCAGCGCTGATGAGCCCTAACTACAGGAGGAGGAGGAGGCGAAAAGAAGAGTGGAGGGTGCAAGGAAAAACGAGTGTGGGAAAACAAACACTCCATTTCCGCTTCATTTGGCCCTCAAATGCAGAGATACGCTCACCTGGAGGGGTGGCGATTGGAGATGTACAGCTCACTTCTGGCCTAGATGAACCCTGACAGGGAAGTTGCTACACTCTTAAAAACAATGGTTCCAAAAGGGGTTTTGAAGCGATGCCTTAGAGGAACCATTTTGGTTCCCACAAAAAAAAAAAAAAAATAATCTTTCAATAAATGTTTCAGTTTTTTCTTAGTAATCGTTCAATAAATGTTTCAGTTTTTTCTTAGTGCGAAGATTATTTTAATCCTCTAAAGAACCTTTTTTCACAATAAATAAAATTGTGTGCAATGTTTCCATGGATATTAAAGGTTCTTCATGGAACCATAGATGCCAATAAAGCACTGTTAATTTCGAGAGTGAGATTAGCGAGACGATCATGAGGAAAGGCTATGAATATTATATGAGGGGCTGATACAATAGCTGCAGCAGTGAGCGCTTGAGTAATGACTACGGGATGTGGTGTCACGGTTTGGGACCCATTGGTTCTCTTACACCTGTTGGGCTTCATCTAATTACTCAGCCAGAACATATGCTAGCCGGTCGGCCGCTGTGGAATTGGAAGATTGCGACACCGGCGGAGCATGAAATATGGAGCAGATCATGTGTGGCCATGAGACATGATGGGAAGGCGAAGTGTGGATGAGAGAAAACACATGTGTGTGTGTGTGTGTGTGTGTAACAGAGGGACCTCATGTATTTGTTTTTACACTTCATGTACTCAGAAAAGCAAAACATTGTGTAAACCAACGCTTGACATCCCTCACGTGACTAGTTCAAAAATATTCCACTGTAGCCTCATTACGGTGAAGAGACATTCCACAAACAAAAACCAGCGCAAATCAGCAAAAGTCGTCTGTTGGGGGTGAGAGTAATTTAGCAGGGTGGCATGAGCATATTTCTAAAGCATTCATCTTGTTATACCTTCAGTCAATTTCACCATTGTTTTTATTAGTTTTTTTTGTTCTCTTTTTGTTCAGAGTGTTTATTTGCGCGCATAAGAGGGATTTGACGTTTTGTATCAGAGCAAATAGAAGCGGAAAAGTGCTTCAGAGTGGAATTAATTAGTGTGCTCTTAAACATGAGCTGGAGCGAGTGTTTTTTGTTTGTAGGGTGAGGCTAAGCAGCAGCGTGGTGAGGGGGTGGATCGCAGGCAGGTTAAAATTACTTGTTATGATGGAGAGCGTCATGATAGGATTCCAATTGGTCAGAGCCGACGAACAATCAACATCGCCATCGGAAAAAAAAGCTTCATTTCTGGTATGACCGCTTGAATGCTGATGGATATGAGCGTTTGTGTTTGTGTATGAGAAAAATTCCACGCAAAAGTTTCGCTTTATGTAGATGTCTGAATGTCAGACAAAAACATCAGGGAAGAGAATATAAGGCCATTCTTTCTGTGTATGCTACCAAAGATGAGATTACTATCTCATTGTCAGTCGAACCATTTCAGGTCTGTTGTTCCATTGTAATCAACATAATCAATAAAAGAAGTGACATCAGTAATAGAAGTGACATGTCTGTAGTGGAATGGAGAATGAAATGGCTGTTCCCGGCTAGATAAGATCCAGGTAAAGCAGGATGACGTTTGGATCGTTGCTTGTTTAACATCTCCATTTTTGAAGTGTCTGAGGAGAGTGATCTTATCATGGATTAACAAGGCGATAGAGCTCCCCTGTCTCAAATGGACATGGACACATAACAGTTTTCAAGCCTTCAATTAGAAGATCCTAACATACTTTCATTTTTAGTGTTAATATGTGTTTTAGCGTTTTAATGTTTAATTTTAAGTGTTAATTTGCCCGAATAGTCTTTAAAGGCTTTCATTTGTGCCCCTCATATACATGAGTTTTTCCAAATTATCTTTGCTATATTACCAAATATGCACATTTACATGAAAACAAATTAAATGGGAATAAATAGTCTTAATTCTTTTAGCACACTATTAAAAAGGTCTTGAAGTAGCCTAGGCTATATTTATCAACGTATTTCCGCATATTTTTAAATGGAAATAACAAGCAACTTTTTCATAATGACAAAGGAAGATCATCCTTTCAAAAAGTGAACCTTTAAGAGACAAGGGTATTTTGTTGTGTTTGCCAGGTGATTTTGAAACTAATATAGTAAGTGAATATAAAAGTGGACATACTGTATGTTGAAAAGTCAGCATTATATTATCGAAGATGTGCATTATCGAGGTTATGAGGCATTTATATTTATGCCACAAGAATATTAGCACAACTATCAAAAGTAATTTGTCAAACTTTACCTAGCCTAGTATAATAACAATAGTTCATGTTCACCAGTCAATGGTCATAATCAGGTGTGGAACAACAAAAAATACTTAAAAATACCGGTATTGACACAGGTATTGTGTCTCTGGATCTTAACTGAGCACAGAATCATTCACCTACTACAGTGCCTTTCTTAACAAGAACAACTGAGGAGCTGCAATTTCTTAATGTGGGAGAAGCATGAGAAGCTCAATGGGATTGAAGTTACCAAACCACGTCAGAAACGTGCAGCCTTCAGTCTTCATCAGATGAGGCTCCTCAGCTAAGCACCATGGACAGCGTAATGACCAGACCTTGAGAGAAATGGAATCACTAGGCAAAAGCAAAAAAAGGTTTCAAATGAATTTTAATTGATTTGAAATATTTGTATTGTCACAATTCATTTTTGACAATATGTGTACTTATAAGGTATTTCACCATTGTAGGACAGTAAAACCTCATGAAAAAGAAGTGCTCTTTCAATGGTATTGAGTGTACACTTGTAATAGATAATATAATATTAATTAAACAAAAGTGCCCCTGATTATAATTTTAACTGTAGTGTGTTATTTGTTGTACTAAACTTCATCATTACAAATGTGGAATTAAAAATATATTTAAATAGGCCTACATTACATACAAGTTTCAATAGAATTGACATGCTAGTTTACCTTAAATGCTTGTCGGTACATTCAGCAGTTTACTTTAACCATTATTTTAAATACAATAGACATGATTATGAATTACTCAATGTATTTGTACTACAGTCTACATAATTGGGTCAATAAAAAGCATTATAAAGTTCAGCTAAGTGCATTTATTATACATTAACTATAAACTTTAATTTGATTTTAATAACGATAATTAAGTATAAGACATTTTAATTTAATTGCATTTAACATGCAATTAATTGTCTGAAAACATTAGATTAAGTTTGCAATGAAGAACATTCTTTTAAAGTATATTACTTCTGTAATAAGTACTCTTTTTTTCACATATGCCATCTTTTTGGAAATACACCATCTTTGAGCCAATCACCTGAGCCGTAATCTCATGTGGATATTACAAGACACGCAAAGTCCCAAACTCTTCGCTAATGACTATCCCGAGCTTTGACATGAAAGACAGCAGACAAAACGTAAGTCAATTTCTCGCTTTTAAGAGCCCTCCAAGAACAAACAAACAAAAATAATTATAAAACATCTACTTTGATATAATGCTAATATATTTGGGCACATTACACAGCTACAACGAATGTCTGTGAACGGAAAAAAAGATGCTTCACAAAACCATATGGTGTAGCTTGAAACAGCAGGTGCTAACTGGATCATGCTAACCAGCCACATTTTTATCCTTGGGGCAGTCATGAGTTGATTTATTCATATGTCTCATCTCAGAAAGATGAGTAGTTCAGGTTCAGTCATTTCTCTTACTTAGTTTAATCGTCTGTTGGACTAGATTTGGACTGGAGTCCTTAAAGTAAAATTTCTCACGATTTGAGCCCTTTAAAAGGGGGGGGGTAATTTTCTCACGATTTGAGCCCTTTAAAGGGGGGGGGGGGGGGGGGGGGGAGTTCTGTTCGGGGGAAGATGAGTGAGAAAGAGATAATATGTGGTGGCTCTGTCAGGGAATGTTGTGTTGGTTTCTCAAAGACACACCCACTCGTTTCCAGTGGTACAGCTAAGCTCTCACTCCCTGAAGTGGAGACACTTGAAACACTAAGAGTGACAGAAACTTCCCATAAGCTAGGAGGGCTCCATCACAACGGCCTCCCTCCCATCCTCTCTCACGCCTCACCCCAAGCCGTTCCACTGTTCTCCCGGGTCATAGGCCACCCTGCGTGGGAGCACAGTGCTACCGTCACAGGTAGAGATTAGAGGGGTGATAGCCCATGATCCCTCGCCTAAAAAAGAGGGGATAAAAGAATGAAAGGTGGGATACGCGGGGGGCTCTCGTCCTCTCTGTGGCGAGCCGTAATTGTTTCGCTTCGCTCCCAGTCACAGGTGCCACCCAGCAGTACCGCAACCATGTAATCCCCCCAAATCCAGCCTCTTCCGACGAGTGCTAACCAGGAATGTTCTAGCAGGGTCAATGGATTAGATGGAATTCACGGACATGGCTTGGCTTGAGAGGCAGAATTAGAGGAAGAAGTGACGGATGGAGACGGAGAAAGAAAAGCACAGCGAATGAAAGAGGGACAGCGCTATATTAAAATGAGCTTGCCAGGTGGTCCCAAGAAAAGTGGACACAGTGTGTCGAGTAATCTGAAAAGACCAGGCTTCTCTCGCCGCTCATTGGCTCCCGCTTTAAAAAGCGAGAAAATAAGAGCGCCAACGAGGGGGTGGGGGGTGGGGGGGTGGAGGTAGGGTTTGGAGGTTGCACTGATGTGCTCTATTGAGGTCTCAGTGAAATGTCTGTCAGGCTTGGTTTACCACAATCACAGCAGTGATTAGGCTTCTTTTGATGATAGGTTTAGTTTTCTGGCCATTGTAGAGAAAGAGGGGACGAGTAAAGGCTGGGGGATGTGCGGATGGGATGGGCAGAAGGAACGGGGAGGGGTACCGGGATGGCATATTAATGTCCTAAACCAGGAGGGACCTCCTACGTAATTTCCCAGCGGGTCGAAGGGGTCAGGTTTGTATTTAGTTAGTGGTAATGATCTCGTTAGGGATCTGAATGGACCACCGTCTAAGCCTTTTCAGGCCAGCGAGCGTGCCTGTCCGCTAACCCTCCCCCAGCCGACGCTGTGTGGGCTTCCACAGCCCCTGAACTGTGATTAATAGACTTCCAGGGCTTAATAACTTGCAAAACAGCATTAAACAAGAGACGGCCTGGGACAATCGGCCCAGGGGGCCCGGGAAGGCCGCGGAGGGGGTGGGCCGTAAACAGGGACGGCAACAATCGCCAATGCCTGGAATTAACTGAGACGGCAGCGGACAGCACAATGCTACAGCTGGCCACTGCGAGATGCCAAACTCCTTTGCAGCTTCCAGGTGGCCCGAGCCCAGCCCAGACTGAATCTTTTCAGTTTTGTAAGTGTTAAAAGATAGAGAACGAGGAGGGAGGGAAGGAGGGAGGGAGGGAGCGAGGCACTGCCTGCATGTGTGTGTGTGTGTTTGTGTGTGTGTGTGTGTGAGGGGTGGGACGGACAGTGAGAGGAAGCCATTGAGCAGGGACAAGAAAGAGAGTAAAGAGCAGAGAGTGATAAGCAGATAATAGGCAGCACATTCAATGGAACAAGTAATCCTTGACATGTCAAAGCCCAAATATGAGCGTGCTTTGTTTTTGCAATTCGCTTCGCCCACAACACTAAAGTGGGAACAATGGGCATGGTGACCCATACATACACAAACACACACAAACAACCCCCCTCCGCCGCCCCACATATCTTCCAGCCCCTGCGCTCTCTGTTCCCACCCTTGTGCTCTCTTGTCTATATACAAATGTGCTCAGCATGGCGACTTGTTCAGTCCGCCCTCTCTTCATGTAATGTAGCGTTTCCTTTCTTTCGGCCGTGGGTGTGCACTTTATGCCAATATATCTCTGCTTTTTGTGCGAAAGTTTCCCTGTACCTCCAAAGAAGCACTTTTATTGAAGAAAGCCTAGTGGATTCCTTATTTGAGGCATTTTTTTCACATTGAAAGGTCTTAAATAAATATCGAAATGAATAATATAAATATGAAAATTATGCAAGAAAACAAGTTCATAAATCTAAGCTCTGGTTAACATATGCATACGCACATACACCTAGGAGCAATGTTTGTATTGGTCTGATGGATGTGTCTCTTTGTGTAAAGGCACTGATTGTGCTCATACTGAGAACATGTGGCCTCTGTGAGCGGGACACAAGGATGGGTGGCGGAGCAGCGTTCGTTCACAGAGAAGCTTATAATCAGAGCATCAATTAAACAGGCCCGCTAAACGGCCATTGGCAGGAAACACATAAATCGTGCAGCATGTGCTCAATTATCACCAATCATGAGAAATTCTGAAGGTATCTGCTTAGAATAAGAACAGGTCATTTTTTCTCCGACAATTTCCCACTAATCTGTCATCTGCCGCCATTTTTACCCAAACAAAGCCAACAGCTGGGAATTGTAGTAAGACTACAATATTATGGACAGCTTAACTTTTAAATCAACATTTCTATTTCCTTTTTTCAAAGACAAATGAAGGCATGACATGCAAAGCAAAATTGTGTCTGTATCTAGGAATTAGTGTGTGGGGAGAAAAAAATGCAATTCGTTTTGAACAAATTGTAATATGTTTTTAAGTCTGATACCACATGGTTTTTCATTTAAACCTTGACATTTTTAAAGAATTTAAAAACACTTTACAAATGTTATAGTGCAAAATGAAAAATAAATAATATATACAATGCATATAGTCCTTTAATATTTCCAGGTCAGTAATTCAAATAAGCAAATTTGCAATACTGACCACATTCACCCCTTTGAAAAGTCGGATTTTCTTGCTTCCATTAAAACACCAAAGGAACATTCTCAAATCATGCTGGGATAACACAGATTGGCAGATTTTGTTCATGTAAGCTCGATTGCATGAGAGGGGCATACAGCATCTTAAATACATAATTCTGAAAATACATTAGTTAATGTATTAACTAACATAAACAAACATTGAGCAATGCATTTGTTACAGTATTTATGAATCTTTGTTAATGTTAGTTAATGTCATTCATTGTTTGTTCATGTTAGTTCATAGTGCATTAACCAATGTTAACAAATACAACATTTTGATTTTAATAATATTTATTTACGATTAGTAAATGTTGAAATTAACATTAACTAAGATTAATAAATGCTGTAGAAGTATTGTTCATTTATAGTTCATGTTAAGTAGTTGACTAATCTTAACTAATGAAACCTTATTGTAAAGGTTACCTTTCTTATGTTGTTGGTCGATATTAAAAGAAGAGTTTATCATACACCAGTGTTTTAATTACATGCATTTAAAAGTCAAGAGACGTTTAGATTCAATAGGACAGTCTCAGATTAAACTTGCCATTATAAAAGTTAAAAGAAGAAAACTCTTCCCACAGTTTTACAAAAGTGTAAAGACGTTAAAGTGTAAAGTCGTCATATTCTTTACACTGCTAGAGCTGCATCTTATTCAAAGAGGATTGACAAAAGATACTTAGTCCGGTTCTAATCTGTTTTCCCAGCAGACGAGGAGTTTCTGCAATGAGTCCATTTGTATTTTAGAAATATCTGCTTGAACCTTTCATGCAGAAAATACATTAAAGTGAAATTCCAACAAGTGTGTGTAAGGAGAATGAGTGTGTCAGTGTTCTTTATCGGCAGACCTAAGAGAGAGTTCAAAAGTGTCTAAGTGCTTCACTTTTTTCTTGCGTCATCTCGCTCCTCCTCAGTCCCTCTTTTTTCCCATCCCAAAAAAACCTTTTTGTGTCTTCTTTGTGTCTCTTCCTCTCTTTTTTGACCTTTCTCAGTTCCCTCTTCCCACCCTTTCTGTGTGCTTCTCCCAGCTGTCGCTGGCTCGTAGTGTGGGGGTCTGGGAGGGCCGGTACGGGTGGGCTTCTCTGCAGTGCTAAGCCCCTGACTCCATGCTTAGCTCTGCCATGAATAATGGATTGAAAAAAATACATTTATCTTTTAATAGCCATGGCCTCCCCCCACGGCCCACTCTGTTAGGCTGACACTGGAGGGTGAGGTTCACACTCGTCAATTGTCTCCTGTCTGTTTGAAGCCGTCGCTTCTTAGTGTCCTAGAGAAGTTTAATCAGGCTTGATTTGATCTGCCAGCGATATATTTCTTTCTGTTTTTCTCCAATAAGTGGGAATGATCAAACATTCTTTATTGTGTTTTTTTGTTTTTCTCTTTTCTTCAAAAGTTTGTTCTGTGCTGCCATAATTTGCAATGCAATGTTTTGTTTTTTTAATATGCGTATATTGTCAGGAATGCTCACAAAAAAGCTCTGTCCTGAATGATCAATCAGCATTGTATTTAAATGAACAATGAAATAATGTCAAAGTTTCAGTTATGGTTTTCCATTTGTCATAGCAAGTACTGTCAACTGACAATATTTAGGCAAGTGGCATTGAAAAATATTAGGCCCCTTGAAATTAAAATTAATAATATGATTTTGCTCTCTCCTTTTTGTTTCACAAATAAGTTTTGATGTTATTGTTGCTAAAATTATTACTTTATGCTAATAGATGCTGTTTTATCATAATAATTCTATCATGTTGAAAATATTTCGGTAACACATTACAATAAGGTTCATTAGTAAACATGAGTTAACTACCTTAGTCAACATGAACTAAGAATGAACAATACTTCTACAGCATTAATTAATTTAGTTAATATTAATTTCAACATTTACTAATACATTATTAAAATCAAAGGTTGTATTTGTTAACATTAGTTAATGAACTGTGAACTAACATGAACAAACAATGAACAGCTGGATTTTTATTAACTAACATTAACATAGATTAATAAATACTGTAACAAATGAATTGCTCACTGTAAGTTCATGTTCGATTATTACAGTAACTAATGTTAACAAATGAACCTTATTGTAAAGTGTTACTAATATTTCAAGCTAAAATGCTTCAATATAAAAAAGTATATTACCATAAGAGAAAAAAGAATATTGTAATAAGGATGTAACAAATGCATTTTTGTTTGTTTTGGCGTATTCAGTTTCATCATAAAATTCCTGGAGATGGAAAGAAGCCTCATACACTGAGAGGAAGAGAGAGACTATTTGTGCAGCCAAATGAAGTATTTGCAACACAAATAAAGGAGAGCTACTTCAGCGGATCATTTCCCCTCACTCTTAATAAAGTGCCTTTGAATCTCATCTCAACCAGCCTCTCAGGCCCCTCTCTCTAATACACCAATAACTCGCCTTACTTTGTTTAAACGGGACCAGGAAGATTTGTGAGTGGAAGAATATACTCCTCTTTCATCCTCTCATCTACATGTAAGCCATAGCCTTAGTGACAACAGCCAGTCAAAAACAAAACTGCTTGAACATGCCAACATGTTTTCTGTTTTGTTTAATCTGTGAACATATGGGAGAACAGGTTTCACAGATCACAACTCCACTGCTGTAATGTTAAAGCAAACTAACCAAGAACACATTTAATGTTGTTATACCTCTAAACTGAATGTGAATTAATTTACTCGAAATGTTTACATTTCTAATGATTCTGTTTTGAATATGACACGATTAACACAGTACGACGCAAAAATACCCAGTGCGCCAAAAAATGGTATTTGTCATTCTTTAATGTTGCTTCCCTAAATTCATATTATTTGTTCCTTAGATTGATCTACACTAATTATGAAAACCACAGGATGAGGAGAGGATCCTGAAACACGTCCAGCTACAGTCCGTCTGCGTGTGATATGATATTACTGAAGATGAGTTTTGCATACAGATCGTTTTCTTTTAGTGTTAATGAAAATGCATCTAATTACAGGGCTCTGAATTATTATTTTTTTTAAATAAAATGTTGTTGTTTTAAAAAAAAAAATTAAACTGTTTATTATATAAATTATATATTATTAAATACATTAGCTCCAGTTTCCTTATATTTCAATAAAATAAACACAATCAGTACAGCAATAAATTGCAAAAGTAAATTGTAAACAGGATAATTACTGTAATAAAGCTATAGTAGTAATAGCAAAGGTAGTTAGTAGCAAGTACTTAAGAAAAATGAGTTGAAATGAAAGTTATTTTTTTCCCTCACTGTGAATTTAGAGTCAAAATACAGTTAGTCTTGAGTAGAGATGCTCCAATCGATCCTTCACTGGGATCTAGTCTATAACAAGCATCTTCATTTCCACACTCACGCCTCGTTTAAACCCTTATTCCCCCAGTTTTTCAGTCCGTCCATGCAGCAGGAGGAGCTGTGCACGGGCCAGGGCCTCAGCCTGCTTTCTGGGCTTCCAGGAGCAAAAAGAGGAGACTGAAGCCTCATTTATCATCACTTGTGTGGGCAGTGTTGCCAAGGCAACACTCAGGCTGGCAAATGCCACTGCGTGGAATACTAATGAGGCACTTGGCACACGGAGGACCTGCTGTCACTCTGCTCCAGGAGCCCTTACAGCTGAGGTAAACAGTCAAAAGGGAAATCAATTAAGGGCCTTCCATAGGGCTTGGCAAGTGTGTTAATCTGCAAAGCCACGTTTAAAATAATGCTCCAATCTGCCCGCAGTACCCTCCAACTGCTGGCTCAAATCAACTAGAGGAAAAACACAAACAAACATGGAAGACAGACAAGCAAGTTTCACTTCAGTTCGCTCTAGCAGCATTTAAGATGTTTCGATTCATTTATGCAGATTACTACAATAAAGCTGAATGTATAATCCGGAATCATTCCTATAACCTATTTCATTTAATATAGGAATCATGGCTATACAAATAAATGAATTATGATATATTTCTAACTAAGATAATTCATTTGACATTATGATGTATATAATATGTAATGTATTACACATATTATTATTTTTTTATTATTGTTATGTTAAAGCAAATGAGACTTTTGACCAAATAAAAATGCAATTTAACAAAAAAATATTTGTTCCTCAAATATAATATATTCTGCATTAATTAAGTTGTGATCATTGTAAATGCAATGATTTATTAAACTATTACATAATGTTATAACATTCCATGTAGTCAAAAGAAGAGATGGAACTATTTAAGCACCGTTCATAGCATTTCATTTTTGGTTACACTTTACAATAAGCTCCCCCTAAATAAATAACAATGAGAAAGACATTTGTTACAGTATTTATACATCTTTGTTAATGTTATCCATTAAATAATATTTAAAAAAAGACACAACTTTTGATTTTATGAATGTATTAGTTAATGTTAAAATGAACTAACATTAACAAATGTTTTCATGGTTTGTTCATGTTAACTTATGTAACAACTGGAACCGAATTTATATGCATGTACTTTAAAGTAAATCAGTACTATACTCTGCTTCCCCGTGACAGCATGACCTATGGTGTTTTGCAAAGAAGTAAACTCCAGGCACTAAACCCCACCGTGAACCAGTGAGTCTTGTCTTTACAAGACTGCTCATTCCACCTGACAGATTAGTGTGGTTTCTCCCCTCTCATCTCTCTCTTTCCACAAGAAATGGTGCATGGGATAAATTAAGCTGGAGCATGTCTTTTCTCTTCTCTCTTTGCTACTTTATTGATTCAGGTACTTTGATCGAGCAGGTCCTAATCAATTCTTCAGCGGTGAGACGTGGGCAAAATCATTTCCCCGACAAACCCCCTTCAAATGACTTGTCATTAATTTGCCTCTTTACTGGCACTTGTTTGCTCAGAAAACGAGATGCGTTTGGCTTTCTCTGTCTATTAGCAGGGGTTGTGCTCTTTGGGGGATTTTCATGGGCTGCTAAGCGTCAGGGAGGGCACAAGGAAGGATTGGATACACCATGTTTGCTCATCCTTACCGAGTCACTTATTAGCGCTAATTGGGTGGGACAGTTCAAACAGGCACAGCAAAGTGGGGTGTCACACAAGCGTGACATGGGTGCAAACAGGCAGACAGCAGTGGCATTGGTGCTGTATAAGGTGGGGGTTACACCGCACACAGCTACGGTCAAACCACAGTGCTTCTTCTGCCAGCCTTCATAGTGCTGGTCTGGTTCCAAGCCTGGCAGGACTGAGGAACATAAAGTCTCCACCTTGGGGAGCCGTTTTACAGCTCTTCTTGAGTCAACAAAAAAAGGCTGGGGAACAAGAACACGGGCACAAATGAAAAAGACCATGAACACTTGGTACATGGACAGCTGATGTACTCTAAAAAAACACTGGGTTAAAAACAACCCAAGGGCTGGGTACATATAGGACAGAACACATGTTGGGTTAATTTTACCCAGCAAATTGGGTTATTTATGTAACCCATCATACTGGGTTGATTAATTTATACTATAGTACTAGCTGTTTTCTTCTTCTTTTTTTACTTCATACATGAATTAATGTTTAAGAATAACTTAAATCCTTAAAAGTATTTATATTTTGTATCTTTTTATTTAATTTTATAACATCATAAAATTGTATGCAAGGCATCAGGCGTTTCCATCACGCGAAAGACAGACAAGACACTCGTTTAGGCGACTCAACCTAAACCTTAACTTCGTCTAGGCCCCTGTGTGTTACTTTGAATAAAATTAAACGATATACAGAACAATAACGAATTTATAGATACAGAAAATGTACACAAATCTTTTACCGAAGACACGCACCAAGTAGACGGAGCTGCACTGCTCTCTCCTGAAGAAGTCGCAAAAAGCCCGCGATAAATAACTCAACCCCTGGGTCGTTATATCAGATCCAGGATCTAGGTTACACAAAAACTACCCAAACACTGAAAAAATAACCCCAAAAATGTATACCCAAAAGGCTCAACCCATGATTTGGGTAGAAAAAAATAACCCAAGATTTTTTAGAGTGTATATAAACTAGCACGGTCTTCCAGCGTCCATCCATCCATCCACCCACCCATCTACACCCAATACAAGGTCTCAACGACCATGTGATGTTACACACAGCCCCCCTGGCCCCTGGGAACCTTATGCTAATGAAAAATCACAACATCTCACTGTCAACACCAAGACCCTTTCCCCCTGTAATAATGTTTAGGATGTGTTTTGGCTAAAAGATGCTAATTTCCAGGGATTATTTACCTCCATAATAGCTGCAATTATATTCCATGCTAACCGATTTAAAGTATAAGCACCAATTAGTAACTGGTCATTATCTTGAGCATTTGAAACTCGCAGTGAAGTAATAGGCTGACATTTCCTAGGCTGTGCAGGGGAATTGCTGTAGTGCCTCTATAATTAGAGCCTGTTTACCTTCAGTCTCCAGAAGATGATATAAAAATCACAGCTCTATCGTTCTGCAAGATGCCCAGAGCAAAATCCCACCAAAATCATGAAGGACGTATGATGATATCTAGTCAAACAAAGGTAAATTCTTTCAATAGATTGTTTTAATGAGCCATGATTATCTTCCGCTCAAGCAGGGTAACTGGTGTAATTACTCACAACATATAGCATGGCTAGAACAATGGCAGAATCAGAGCTGACAATTTAACACACACCTGTTGTGTGAAAAATACACTCTTAGGTTCTTTATTTGCATCTGTGGTTCCATTAAGAACCTTTAACCTCCATGTAGCATTTCCATTGCTCCAAAGGTTCTTTATATCGGAAAAAGGTTCATTCGATTTTTTTAAATGTTCTTTACACTAAGAAAAATAGTTATTTTAAAGAACTGTTCACTTAAAGGCACACTGTGTAATTTCTCGCCGCTAGAAGTCGCTTATTCAAAACAAAGGCGTATCTTGATGACGCTGTGATTTCGCCTCGAGAGCAGTGGAGCTTTTATCACGCCGCAGACGACCTCTTTCGCTTCTTCTGGTCATATATATATATATGTGGGGTAACAGTTTAGATACATTTGAGTGTGTTAAATGTTATGCTATAATGCTACTCTGTGCGTTCGCTACGATGAGACACTTGTTACACACTGCAGTGAGCTAGATCTATATTAAGCATGGTAAATATGATACTCGATGTATATCAAGAAAACGAGATTTAAACAAAAAGACTAATTGTGTTGAGCTGAGATAATGTAAGTACACAATTCAACAAAATATATTACATTGTTCTAGTGTTTCGGGGATATTTTAATCCAAAAACCTTACATATTGTGCCTTTAAAGGTTCTTTGAGGAACCCAAAATGAAACCCATCAAAAAAAAAAAAAAAAAAAAAAAATTCAGATTCCCCCAAATTTAGGAAAGAAAGATTCAGATTCTCCCACATTTAGGAAACTTGAATCAGTTATTCTTTTTTCTTTTTTTTCTCTCCCAGTTTTAATAAAATGTAAAAAAAAAAAAATTTGTTTACCAAGCTTTTCTAACTCGCCATTCTAAGTTTTACTGCGGTCTATAGCGTTCGCCGCAGTGGCGGGGCGGAGAGCCTCCATCTCCCAATAAATCAAGACAATACATTGGGTCTGGCTAATGGATGTTTAACAAAACCCCCTCATTTCAACAGTTTGACCCCATGTCCCAAAACACAATGTGAAAACTCCCCCTGGATTACCACTGACCCCAGGGGCAGGCAGGCCACACAGGCACTAATAGAAGCTACTATGCTGTCTTGGAGCGGTGGCTCTGGGAGTACGCATGAAGGGAACAGCAACTGCGTATGCATGAGGAAGATTTGTATGCATGTGTGTGTGTGTGTTAGAGAGATACATGACAGTGGGTTGGGAGAGGTCACTGTAAAGACTTCTTAATGGATCGTCATTGACACCCACTAAAGCTGCGCCGTGTCTGGGTGCTTTTTAATTAGGCTTTGTGTTCCTGGCGCTGGACTGCCCACATGAATGAGCCGACATATTTACAACACTACAAGCCTTTCGCCCGTGTATTCGCTCGCACTATCCTTTTCTATGGCGCGCCTGCTTGTGTGTATATCTAACCCACAATCCAACAAATTCATCCTTCAGCAGTCATCTCTCACCCTTGAGATGAAATTGCCTTTCATATGCCAAGATCAAAACTATTATTTCACTTAAAAACAAGTCTATTTTGTTAGAAGTGGCCCCATTGAAAAAGTGAATACACCCATCAAACGGAGGGAGAGGAGGAAGTAGTTTTCATAAGCGGAAAGATGTAGATTGAGGTGGGAGAAGTCAGACAGGAATGCAGATTTTATTTTCTTAGTAACAGACCTTGATCTGACAATCAGGAGGGGGTCAAAGACTCTCCAGTCATCACTGCAGAACCCAACAGAATGATAATGAATTGCAGCGCTGCATATTAAAACGGGGCTTTTCAGCGGCGCTGTCTAAACTGTTTCGGCACGTCGAGTATCCCTGGCTGAAAGATGAGAGAGATCTGGTTGTAAAACTGGGTTGGAGCCGTTCCACTCTGTTCCAGCAGGGTGGGTATTTTCCTCCTTTTTTCTCTCTCCCACTGCCATGGTGCTGAGCGAATGAAAGAGGTGGTAAATAAAAATTTCTCTCAAACGAGAGCTGCGTGACACTGTGCGGTTTTGGGGAGCACAAGGGTCCTTTCAGGGCCAGGCGAGAGCCAAGCCGTTTCCGCTGGCCCGGACGTGTTTGAGTATTTATCTGCGGTTTTGTTTTGTGGACAGCTGCAGGCCTTGTTGTCTTGGCCTGTTTTTGATCGCTTAGCACGCTTGAAGAGGCCACGAGTCACAATTGTTTCAAAACAGAGTCTGGCATTGTAAGTGCTGGGACTGCTGTAGTGGCTGCTATCTCCAAAATCCAAACAGAAAGCGTAAAAGGAACAAATGCATTTCTGAAAGGAGAGTGAGAAAAGAAGAGATTATTGCAATACTGCAGCCAAAAACCTACACACATTTTGTCAAAGAATTCTACCAAATGAAGACAAATGTACAAGGGCACTATTGGTCATTTATTTTAAACGATGTATACTACAGTTACACAACAACAAAAATAATTATATATATATATATATATATAATTATTGCGTTGCGTTGTATCTGGTTAGGGCACTGTGTTTTGCAGTAGTAATTAAAATAATATTGTGGCTAAATCAATCAAGGAAGGTTGATCTTAAGTTCTGTCTTAACGAACCATGTCAAACAATGAGCTATAGGACAGTACTGAAATCATCTCACCGGTTCAAATTGCCTCTCCACTTAACTGTACGTTAAACGTAAAATGCGCTTTGATTGACTGTGATTGACTGTGATTGTGCAGTGTCATGTGACATTTTGCAGAGCTTTCCTAAAGGCAAAAGAAGGCGCACCATTCAGAGTTCCATGTCTGAGTTGTGGATCTGATACAAGCTGATAATTAAACCCGTACTGGTTAAACCGCCTCTGCAGTGCAGAGTGGGATATGACAGGGATTCAGCCTGACTGTGGGGAACAGCGGATGAGTCATCAGTGTGATTACAGCAGGCAGGGCGCATGAGACAGGCTGTCTAATCTATCGCTATGAGGCCACCTCCAAAATGACCTCTGCCACCATGCACGCAGTTTACTCCGTAAACACACACAACATCTGCCCGCCGCAGCCCACGTCAGTCAAGAATTACCCCTAAATGAAGCGGCGGGATGCGTTTATAAGAGCCATGTGTGTGTGGCGAGTGTGTGTCCGGCTCAGCGGTCCCCGTTTTGAGCATGTAACATGGTGAATGTGTTTGCCTCGTGCCTACTGAGTTAATAAGCAGCCTTTTCAATTAGAGCTAATTTGGGTGAAGAGCTGAATGGGGTAGCACAGCTGCAGGAGACTTCAATGTTGCCTATTCATCCACTTTCTCTCTTTCTCTTTCTCTCCTCCTTTTATGATCCTCTCCTTACAATGGGTCAGAGAGAAGAAATTGTGCCACTCTCCTAAAGTCTGTTGGCGCTGCCAAGCTCAGCGGGGCAGGGCTCATATCATACTTTCCCCTCAGCAAGTGCCGCTCACAAGTTCTCCGTCTCCCTCGCCTCCACACAAAGAGTGTCTGTGGTCAGCCAAAGCAGCATCTTTATTTATTTGTTTGCACTCCAATATCCTGCAAGCCTGATCGTGTTATCTGTATGACGGGGCCGGCGGAGAATAGAGAAGGGCCCCGTCCCTGACAGCCTCTGTGTTTGCATAACTGATTGGGCCCTAATCAAAAGTGAAGCATCAATTCCAGCCCTCTCTCTTCTTCCTCCTGAGAACAGAGGGATAAATGGAGGAATGAGAGCTAAAGGATGGTATTTTAACACGTTGTTTGTTCCGACTGGGCCGAGAGGGGCGGCGACCTTGATGTTGGAACATCCTTCAGTTCTCATCAGTGCCAGCCGCGTCAAACGGCAGAAATCGCGGCGGAACAGAGATGAGGAGAGATGATTCACCGCTCGGAAAACCAAAAGCGGTTGACGGTTAGCGCGGGGCGAGATCAAACAGAAATAAACAAAACACAAAACGTCAACAAAACTGTACTCAACAATTATCTTTGATAAGACCACCTCTGCTTGCACTCCTCTGGATCAATGCAACTTTCAAATCAAAGTGAACATTAGAGAAGTCATCATTAAGATTTGAGTCACTGAGGTCAATGCATGAGGAAAGTATAACGATTCTCTGCCAGTGGAATATTTGTGCAGCTCCCAAGACCTTCCCAGAGCTAATGGGAGACTACAAACAATGCCTACAACAACAACAACAGCTCTGCTTTCCTTCTCTCTCGAACAGGCAGGATTTACAGGCCGCCCAGATGTGCCACAATAAGGTTTTAATGCTGGAGCTGTAGATAAGGGTAGAGGCTTCTGTAAGCACACACACACACACACACACACCAACACACTCCAGCAATTAGCATGGCCGTTAAACCCTAGTGCCGCCATTAACCAGGGAAAGATGACGTGTGCGAGACAGTGGAGAGTCTGTTCCTGCTTCCCAAACTCTTGAAGTATATTTGGCTTTCTTTTTATGGCCATATGTGCATGGATATGGAGTGTCTCCGAATGTACTGATAGCACGACACTCCTGTGAGGCTGATGAAGTGAGGAAGACTCCCCTTCTCCTCTCATTAGTCAGTGTGGCTCAGCATTGCCTCACACAGGCATAAATGAGGCAGCTATCAGCCACTGCCTCGACGCTCGGCCTTATCTCATTAGGTTCCACATCAAAGTTAATCAGAGATGGGCATGGTAATTGGTGGAGGAGACAATGCCATAGATCGGGGAGGAGGGGGGCTTCTCTGAAACGTGTGTCATCTTGAAACATTGGCAGGGCTGGCAACAGAAGATAGGCAACGGCAGAAGACAGAATGGGAAGAGGGTGAATGAGCGAGCGATCGAGCGAGAGAGAGAGAGGGGGAGGGTATAGAGGGAAAGGAGTAACGGCACAGGCATAACAAGCAAGCTGCTCAGAATTAATGAGCTTAGCCAATAAGAAAAGAATAACCAATCAGTGTGTGTTGGGCAAATATAATTTAGGAATAATTGCTTATTGCTTTTCTATCGCGGGCTGATTTGACCACACACGAGAACTGAGAATTAAGATGTCAAGACAAGAATTAATTTGGCATGCGAGGGCACATAAATTTTTCTCTCCTCTTTTCCCGCCCGGCATCGCTAGGCGATGTTAGCGGAGTTGTCTCCCGCTAATGATGAAAACACAGAGGTAGATTGCGCATTCATTTCCTGACTCCATTATCCGTAAGGAGTCGCTTCACTAATGCCACAGATGCCCTGATATCATGGAAAAGAGTGTGTATGCTAACACATTTAATTGCTGTTTTTGCATATTCCACTCCAGCCGTGATAGCAAGCCCCGGCTGATTGTGCAGTTTGTTTCTGTATTGATTTCAGCTTCTTTTTTTCGCGAGACGTGCAGGCAGTAATTGTGATGTCTGACGGACCCCTCCCCTCCCGCAACAGTGCTCATTTCTGAAGCTCTCACTTTTGAATGTGTGAATGTATGATTGCTAATGTGCGACGGCTTAAGAGAGGACTTTTTATTACTCACTACCTGCTTTGAGAAATGAGCCGCAACCTCTCTTGACAGTCTCCTTGGAAGAAGTCTTGCGGAAATGTTTTGTCTCGTCTTAGAGAGGCCATGGTCGCGGGGAGCCAGAGTGTGGCGTCTGCAATCCCAGCCTGCATCTCGGACACTCTCCACTCTCCACTAAATTGACTGACCAGAGTAACGCGATTGCTTTATTTCGACTACGGTAGTGCGAGGACAGCATGTAGTTACTTGTTAAATAAAAAAGGAGGCTATAATAACCACTATATCTAATGCAAGACTGGGTTTGACATTAGCGTGATCAGTTGGATTGAGTTTGAGCAGCCCCAGTTCAATTTATATTTAAATAGACGGCGTGTCCAAATAGGGGAACGTGCATATGAATATAGCCATATATTTGCTCCCACATGTGTCTGCTACTTAGTTCCAATTAGGCTCAAAACAGCACTGCTGTGGCACAGTGTCTGACTTATCGCTGCTCTGCAGGTTCCACGGCTACGTGTTATTCATTTCTTTCGCATGCGTGTGTGTGTGTGTGTGTGTGTGTTGACATCAGCAGTGGGCTGAGTTAAAGGGGAATAAATAAGGGGATGAGGTTGTCAGGTGGGTATTTTGACTGCCCTCGGTGTCCATGCAGCTTCAGCTCGGAAAGTCCCATTCAACCCCTACCTCACCGTTTAGGGACATAGGGTACAAGGTACCTCTGCTCTGAACCGCATGAGGCCTAATTGAGTCACAGCCGATGACTCTATCTCTTCACATCAAGGAATTTGCCAGTGTTCGATTATTTCACTGGGGGATTAAACCTCATTTTCGGGTGTTCCGCATTAACCTATTAGGAAGGCTCATTTGCATTGCTAATGCGGGTAGGGGACAGCTGTCACAGGCAAGGGGAAAAACATGATCGCGCAATCCTTGAGTGAGTGATCCCAGCTCCGATTAGCTGCAGTGAAGTTCGCTGAGCCCAAGTGATAAGACAGGCAGAAATTCCCAAGTTGCCAATAGCTCTGAAATTTATCAGACTGTAGGCAAAGGCAAAATTGTGCCTCGCGGCGCCTGGGCTTCAATCCGGGGACTGCCCAGATTGACATTATTTAAAGCTATGGAAATGTGGCATGCCTGCCTATCAGACCCAGGGTAAAATAAGATTTCCTCTCCTTCGTGCTCGTTTATGTACATTTTCAGTATCCTGCCATTCTCGAAAAAGCAATTTTGAGAATAATTTAACAATTTTATGATCTAATCCGGTTAACACAAATAAACAAACCTCCGCAGCACTAGGAAGGATGCTGGGTATAGCATTTGTATGGGTATATGGTAACATAGAAATATATGCAACAACAGTAAGATACATGCATTGTTTCATTGCAATTATTGCTATGGTTACATCTCCACAGATACAGTGTCACATGCATATGCATTTTTATTGACCGTTCAGGGCAGACGATCACTCTTCACCACCAAAATTTCACTCATGTGACATTCTCACCTTATGACCATCTTAACTGCAATATGTTTTATTATTTTATATAATTTTCTTATATAAGCATAACATTTTATAAATTTTGCAAAGAAAAAGTAATAAATGCATAATAAATAATTGATATATAATAATATATTTTTAAAGTAAATAAATGTAGACATAACATGAAAAAAGCACTACACTTCAGGTTCGCTGAAGACAATGTCAATATCAATGCAACTTTATTTATAAAGCACTATTTAAAACAACAACTGTTGACCAATGTGCTGTATAGCATAAACATAAACACAATCAAATAAAACAAATAACAGACAATAAAACGGAGATATGAGACTGTATCATCGATTAAATTTAATTATTAAGAGATAATGGCATTTCACAGCACTAAAAGCAAACCTGTCACAAGCAGAAAATGATAAAAGGTTGTTTTTTTTGTTTGTTTTTTAAGTGAGATTTAAGTTTGGTGCAGGGAGTGATTATCAGTGGATCATTTTGGTCTATTCCTCACACAACTTAAGAAGACTTGGATATAGCTCTCTAATTAGACGAAGACAAGTTTTATGTTGCTTTTGACATTTTTGGAGATGCAGACGCTCAAGAGAGGAAAATAAATCGAATGAGTAATAAGTACATGGCAACAAAATTTCATTCATTTTAAACGTTAACATTTAAATTTAACCTTGAATAAGGTAATATAATTCTCAACAAACAAGCTGAAGAAGGTCACCAGCTAAAGTAACATGTTCGTATGAGACGTGTTGTATGAGTGTGTTGGTAAGTGGTAATGATGACTAGTGTCGAGACACCAGGCACTGTTGTTGTGCGAAAGAGCGGGCTGGAGCGCGTTGAGGGTTTTCCTGTGAGAACGGTGTTGTGTTAGTGGCCCCTAAGTTAATAACTAATGATCTTCGCAACTGAAGTGAATCAATCAATCAAAACTAACTTTAGCTGCACAATAACTTTTTCCTTGAGCTGTTGTAAAGCCTTAACAATCTGTTACGGTAATTTCCTATTATCACTGTAAAGCTGCTTTGAAACAATCCATATTGTTAAAAGCGATATAATGAAGGTGACTTGACTTGACTTGACTAGTTATTTGAGGAAACAGTTCATTTTTATCTCTCTACAGGAGCTTCATTCAACATAGTTTTTAAATGTTCAATTGCAGACTGGAAGACTTGATGCATTTATAAGGTGGACTATAATACTCACGATATTGTACCAAATATGTGGATAATGTACAAAATACTTAGTGGTATTCCTAATCAAATGAATTTCCCTAGTTCTAAAGAACAAAAACATCCTATATTTTAATACGCTGTTGTCATATTCATATGCGACATGTGAAGTCACATTTTCCACAGGAGGTAGTCTCAAGAGGCCCATTGAAACCAACACAAATATCACTCTGTGCCAGCCTCGGTACATTTACAGCTCTGTGGGTCAGAATGTAGTGGCCTGCTAGGTTTCTCTGACATTGGGCATTTGCCAAATTCAGCTACTGTTGGAAGAGCAATGAAATATGCAGATTCTGTACAGTCTCATCTGTATGCAAATTGTTCTCATTGTTGTCTCAATAGCAGGTTGGTGTGAATGTAACTTTTGGCCAGTAAAATACAGATCAACACAACCAGTACTTCAACAGAACTGTTTTGTTTTTATTTGGACAGCCTAAGAGAAGACATGCATGTCCTTAAAAGTGTCACAGCACAATACTGCAACATGCATATTGAACACTCATACAATTGTCCCCACTTTTGCCATTATAGAACTAGAACTATATAGCTGTAAGTAATTTAGCTAAAGAACTATTTGCATATTTGAGGATAAACTTGCATCTTGCACAGTACACACTGCGGAGAGTTTCTAGCTGAGCAAAACCTAATCAATGTCAGGGTTGAGGAGAGAATCCTTTGGCCCATGCTGTTTGACTTAAGCGCCCTATTTGTGCTTTCTCTGGTCCCATTGCCTTTGTGTGCATTGTAATGAGTGTTACCATAATCCTGGGATTTTCCCTTGGCTTGACCTCAGGCAATGCCTTCTCTCTGCCGCTCCACACCAGGACACCAAGAGTTTACCCCAAACTTATGGCTGGACGAAACACAACAATGACACATCCCCCAAGAGATGCGTCCATTTATGGCTGGTGTGGAGCTTTCCCTGATAGACCTGGAAACCGTTTTAATCCTATTAGAGCTACCCAACAAAGGGTGAAGCTGCAGCAGGCAGGGTGAAGACAGAGCTCTTCTAATATCTGCCAAAGGGACAGTGAAGCTCCCCCACAAATTCTCATATATTAGAGAGGCAGACACAAGGACAAAAGAAAAATAACAGGAATCCATTGTATAAAAAACGGACAAAAAAAGAGGACCACCAAATACAAAGTCATCTCATTAGGACATCCATCTCCAGCTTTAACGGATGTGTTATTGATGGATCGGGTGATAAATTTCTTGCCGGTCGAGGCACAGGAAGTGGTACTGTGGTGCCTTGTGAGCGTTAGTACCTAAGGGTCGTCTCACAAAAGAACGGGGAGGCTGGGAGGCCTCAATGTGCTTTTGTTTTTCTCTCCGATTATGGGACATGCTGCGGCCAAGTGTGCTGGTGGTCCGTCTTGTTGCCCCATCACCAGTGTTGAAGCTTAAAGTCTCCCATTGTGACGGACAAGGAGGAGGGGTTACAGGGTCCATACAGACAGAAAGTCTTCTTTAGCCAAACAGGGCAGGATATGACTCTTTAAGAGCCAAGGGGGTGTGAATGGACAATGCAACGACCGAAGAAAAGCAGCTCTATGCTGGGACTGCTGGGTTAACATACTTCTACAAGGGTGAACTGCATGCGTGAGGCTCATAGTTCTCCGTTTAATTGATCTCATGTAGACTATTCAAGGACAGCTGAGCAATACATTCTACAGATTTCTCAACAACACCTATACATTAAGACAAACATATCTTGGAGACACCTGGATAACACTCATTTTTCGATACTCGATACTCACTAGATTTTTGGGTGTTTGCCTCTTTTTTATTATTCTTTTTTACACATAGCAAATCAACAGAACATGTTCTGGGAGAAACAAATGGGAGAATGGGATCTGAACTCCAGCCGCGAAATAGCACTACAGACCAGTGTCAGCTAACCGCCACACCATGATCATACCAGCACAAAACTTCACCTTCATTAGCTTATTAACAACAAATGAACCCTGAATAGCTCTCAAATTTGTGTTAAGAAAAACTACCAAAATGTTTCCACAAATATCAGGACCAATGCCCCATTTATGCCAAGGTTATCATTATGCAAATAATCACATTCAATGATCCTCTTTTGCCAAGTTCTGCAACACTATTTCTTCCAATTACAAAAGAGGTTTGGGATGGAGAGTTTGGATGATTGACAGCTCCTTTAAGGCTGCTGTATGTTTAGTTGTGCTTTGTGTTTCCCCAGAGGCTTCCAGTAGAAGCCTGGGATACTAAACACAGTGCTATACATTTGTGTATAGACCTGACCTTTTCAATAATGAGTTCACACCATCACTGAAAATCCATTCAAATGCTTTCTCTGCTGGTGTGTGTGACAAGAACCAGGAGAAAAAGAAAAGATACAAAATAAAACCACAAAGAAAAATGATACACGAGACTAACACACCTAACAAGCACCTACAACAATAGAAATAGAAAAATGTAGAACATTTGATCTTTATAGAAAAAAGACAAATTAAAAAGCAGAGAACATTTTCTGTTTTCTTTGTTACCATTTAAAGGTAATTTTCTATTTACAAATGTGAAATAATGAAAAGCTATACAGATCGTTCTACTTTTAAATTCTTGACACTCTCTAAAAATTCATTGCAAACAAACAAATAAAAAAGAAAGTGTGCTCTTTGTCAGAGTAAAAAAAAAAGAGAAGAAATGTCGAGAGATGGCTTCATTTTGGCAACAACACTTCAGCCCGATGGAAAACATGCTTAATAAAGTGCCAACTATTCGGGATGCAAACTGTGAATCTTCAGAACTGACAGGTAATATTGACTCTGACCTGTTGGTTAGACTTATGCGTTGAACACTTATCTGTTTGCACTATAGTCACTCTGTATCTTGTGCTCCACTGTGAGTGTTCTTCCCCTCGTTTTACGTCCACTGGTAATTCCACACACAATGGACACAAAGCAGAGGAGAGAGGCGTGGGCTCACCCAACACATGCCCCAGACATAATTGCCCCTTTTGCACCGTTGTATCCTTGTACATCCCTGACACAAAACAAGTGCCTCACGCTTGGAGCCGTTCATTACAGCTATGTTTGCAGCGGAAGGAAGCAAACATTATCTCTACATGCAATCACTGAATGAATCTGTGCCAGCATCTGTTCAATACATTCATTGCTCGAAGCTGGTTTATTGTACCATAGATACAGCGGAAAAGAAGCAAGTCGGAGCGGTGTTACAATATATCAGCTGTTATTTTCCAGAGTGCTGAGTTTGCTGGCAAGCGCACTGCAGCAGGTCAGAGAGTGTACTTGACAGAAAATATGCATACTGAGTGGCTACTTGTGCTGCTTTTCATTTGCATTGTGTATTGATTTTTTGGGGGGGCCCATTTAATCTAATATTATATGTGGGTCTCACAGCACTTTCAGCCTTGTCTGAGAGGAACGCTTATATAGGGGGCTTAATGATAATTGCCGCAGTCGAGGTAAACCAAGGTAGATTTCAGCCAGTACGCCCACACTGAAACGCATTCCGTGTCTCTCTGTTCCCGTCTCTCCAGTCTGTCATTTCACGCTGAGTTACAGTCAAACATGTCAGACACTATATGCATATGCACACAGTAAAAAAAAGTATTCCGAAAACAATGGACGGGTGGATAGAACGAAGCATAAATGAACAAATACGGCTAAATCCAGTACGACGGAAATAAAGAAACCCTAACACGGCTTTCTTCACGGTGAAATATAATTAACCTTTCATGGGAGTTAGTCGGGTCTTCCGTACACTTCACAATAGAGGAAATATGAAAGGCCTTTTAAAAGGTGACATTTCTAATTTCTGTGAGATTACTTATGCTGTCACACATTTGCTCCTCTATGGCTGTATGGAGCACTTCCATCTTGCCGGACTGCATAGGATATTACTCGGAAATGTCAGTGCCTGAGACGACATCAAATCCACAGCTCTCAGGGGATCTTGACGAATGCCATTTTTGTTCCACCCTCAGTCGTGGAATTGTTTCCACCACTAATAAACGACAACCACCTGCCCCCGATATGAGATGTTATCGTACAACATGCATGTAAAAATAATTGAGAAATGCCTCCAAAACATGCAAATACTACTGTCGCTTTTCCTTGTCTCCCGATAGAGCCAGATTAAGCTGTCAGAGACGGTGAGACGCTAAGCTGTTGTTTGATCTACAAATGAAGAGTAATGAGGGGCACTGGCAGCCAAATACAGTCACACACATCCTCATTCCTCCAGGACAACATTTCAATTCATGCCTTCATTTAGATGCACGAATCTGGCCAACGGAGGATTCAGGTGAGTATTTTCTGCCTCTTCCTCTCTCATCTCATCGTTTAGTCTCCTCGCTCTGAAGTTGTTTCACTGAGGTGGTGACTGTTGCGGTCTCCAAAAGTGCCTTCATTTCCAGGCTTGTTTACAACATGTGCAAGCAACGGACATGCACAAACATTAATGAGCTTAACGAAGAAGCAGTGAGGAATATTAATTAGACTTGCCAAAGAGCTGTAGGCTTAGAACCGCACCGACAGAAGGCCCCTCAGGGCCACTGCGGGCACAGGACGCTGTTTGAGAGACAGATGTCAGAACAGGATAGCATAGGAAGCAGCTTTTCCAGGAGCCTTCATCAAAGTTTAACACAGAAACTTGTTTATGGAGAACAAGTTGTGAGTTAAACTGAATTCAATGTGTGGGTGAGTAAAAAAGGCAACTTCTTTAGCATGAATCTTTTACAAGCTAGGCGCGACGCAAGTGTTTTTGCTAGTTTCAGCCCTACGCAGTTATCATTTTCAAGTTCTGCGCCACGTTGTTTGAATAGCAAATGCATTTGCGCCCATTTGTGCGCCCATGGGCTGCTGGTCTGAAAAAGAGGTGTGTTCAGGAGCGTTGTTGGCGCGTTTCTATTTTGAGGCAACTAAAATAGACTATTTTCGCAATTTTTTTATTTTATTTTATTTAAAGAGCACGTTAGTAGTGTGCGCCTATAGGCGGGTGCACAACACTTGTCCCGTAGATGGTCTGCTTGCTGCTTTAACCTCGCGCACGAGCAGATCAATTTCCTTGCTAGAGAAGTGTTCCATTTTTCCGCTTGCAAATTCCACCATGTAAATATCGAATTTGCCATGGCGCGAGCGCAACTGGCTTTTATAGGGAATGGGAGATAAGACTCTGGTTGGTTTATTGCACGTTATGCCCAAAACACACCCATTACTCATGAAGAGAATAGGGACAACCCCTTTAGACCATGCGCTGGGCGCGCCGACCATTTTTCCCGTCATTAAACTAGCAAAAGTGGATTCGGACACGCCCTAAGTGCACTTGCGCCATGCGCTTTAGACCATGAGCTTAGATAAATAAAATAGGGCTTTAAAACAGAGCCCTAAGTTTGATGGGAACGATTCTGCAAAAAATGATGTTTGTAACGTGTGCGTTTTGACATGTGTTGTCAACCAAACCCATTCCCTTGCATGTGAACTATTCGCAAGATCCCTATTCAAATAGTGCCATTTGTTTTGATCATCAATGAGCACCTCTCAGTGGTCTGTTTTAACCTCTATTAGGCAGGATTACAAGGCTGCTAGCTTGCTGGCATTTGGTAAGTGTCACAGTGACAGCACTTGGTGGCGAAATGCTGGGCTGTCAGCGGCAAGCTTTATCACCAGGCTTTTCTCCTGCACAGAGTGTGGACTAATAAGCCTAGAAATTACAATTGCCTCCCTGCTGAATCCCCGATAGCTGCAAATAATGATATCAGTGCCCTGCTAATCTCCTCTGCTCGCGGCTTGGCATCAACCTATTGAGTCACCTGTCATACTCATGTCTGATGAGGTGAACTTAATCTTGCCGTCCGTAATGACAATAGAGGCCATTTGAATGTTAAGAATGATATTTGTCAAAGTTTCCTGTCTTTTATTGTCCCTCAACATCTTTTTCAGACAGTGCAATTGAAATGCCCTGTCAAATGCATGAATCCCTAGACTTAGTTAAGACAGATTCAGATACGAGTCCTATTTCAATTTTATTCTCTATTCATGATTTCAAAAGACTGATTGAGGTTGACAACTTTTCATCATTTCGATCGACTGTGAAATGCAAGCATTTAGATACAGCTAGCGATTATTTTCGCTGATGTCTATAAAATCACAATAGCAGTTTTTGATGATGACATGATTTTTACCATACTATATGCCAGTACATTTTTTGCAGCTTAAGTATACTGCAAAGACATTGATATATCAAAGCTGTACTCTGAACCTTCAGTTTTCTAATGTCCAATACATACACTTATAGATTAACAATGCTACATTCATTCTGTTTGAAGCACTGAAAAGCCTTAGGTGAACTGCAGAAGTCAGGTAGAGCAGATCTATATGGGCTTATGTAGGAGGCACCTCAGTCAAACCTTGCATGGTCACCTGTCTTCAAATGCTCCCTTTGTACCAATCTATTTATAAGCACATCCAATTTTCAGTGACATCAGCTACTGCACAACAGCAACAAAACCCCAACAAATCCTTCCATTATGACACATATAAAGAAAATAACTAGTTCCAGTACTTGCAGATATGAAGCAAACAGAGGTCACTTCAGGTATGCGCCAGGGCCCCCTCTCTCCTGTATTATTCAGTCCTATCAAGAGAGCCAAGCAGAGATATATTGACCTAAGAGACACACACAGAAGTACATTGAGAGTTAAACTAAATGTTCTGGAGAGTGCTGAAAGAGGTGCCTGTCTATTCACTACCCAGCTCTCTATTAACAGCCGTATCTGAACCACTTAACTGCGTTCTGTGCCTCTTTAACAATTTAATCTGTTTAAAAATGTCTTCTGCCATTTTGTACAGATGAACGGTTTAAAGAGAGATGGGATGAACTCTATTGCACACAGTGAATAACACGCCAAGTGCCTGAAGTTGAAACAAAGAGTACCAATTTGAAACCTGACAGTCATTTTGAAACATGACAGTCTCCAGTTTAACCATACATTACTCTTGACCAATAGAAAACCAATAACAGCTACTGTTTCTGAAACTACTGTACGGTGTATGTATACTGTACAGATTGTGACTGCCAGTTTATACCAATGCGACTAGAATCGACTGTGTATCCTTTTCCATAGCAATGACTATTTACTTTTCAGGTTTCTGTGTGGCAGTTGCCGAACTTCCTGTGAAAAAAGAATGTTTAGCATTCAGACACAATATAGAAACAATATGCTTTTTTCTTGTGCTCCACTGGAAAACATTATATGAGCACTTCTTGTTTGCTGATTGGCTGCAGTTTGTGATAATCCACATAAAATTTGAATGCCAAATTACCAAAGTGTTTGATCAACACTCATAGATATAATTTCTATTCAGTTGGGAAGCTAATGATAATGATATTCCAACAGTTCATTCAAATCAAATCTGATATGTGGCATTCAATGACGAATAATAGTAATAATAATATATACCAACATATATATTAAAAATAATCTATATTATACACTACTGTTCAAAAGTTTATGGTTAGTACGATTTTTTTTTAATGTTTTTGAAAGAAGATTCTTCTGCTCACCAAGTCTGTATTTATTTGATCAAAAATGCAGTAATATTGTGTAATTTAAAAATAGCTGTTTTCGATTTGAATATATTTAAACATGTATTTTTTCCTCTAATGGCAAAGCTCCATACTCCAGTCTTCAGTGTCACAAGGTCCAAGGTCAGAAATCATTCTGAAATGCTGATTTGATTTATTATTATTATTATTATTAGCTGATAATGTTTCTGCTGCATACTGACATGTGGAATGTGGAGTGTTTTATCAGTTTTTTTTGTTAGTTTTTTTAAAACAGAAAGGTTTTAAATAGAATTCTGAAATGAGAAATAGTAATGAATGAATTATTTGAAAATATTTATAGAAATGTTTATAAAAAATTTTTTTTTTAATGTATTTTTGTATGTGCTGTTTTTTTTTGTTTTGTTTTTTTTCTTCTTAAAAAACAGGACATCTTCTAAAACTTAAGGAATAATAATATTTTGCAAGAGTATTAGGAAAGGAAGAACAAACTGAAAACTTATCTGTAAAAATTCCACTATGGATATATCTAAACAGAATTGTGTAAGTCTTTTTAACCTTTGGGGCAGCAGAAGGTTTGTATGTCAGATATAATTTTAAAGAAACCTCAACATTGCCAAAGGCTACAGCACTGAAAATCACCCAAAATGCTTAAAAGCTAAATTAAATCAATTTATTACATTTACTGTCGAATCAATTTAAGGAATCCTTGAATTGATGTGAATGAAAGTATCAGTTTCTTAAAAAATAAATAAAATAAAAACGTTTTGTACTGACCCCAAACATCTGATTGGCCGTGGTAGTAAGGGCCCAAAAAAGTTTGAGAGCCACTGCTATTAGAGACAAAGCAAGAGCACGTCTCACTGAAAAAGGTTTCGTCTCTGATAAAGGACTAGTGCTTTGCAGTGGCATCATTTCTCACTTCTTCATCAGCCATTGATCATTCACATGGAAAAATGTGTCATTAGATAAATGACTGCTTCCCTCTGCTGTCGGATTAACACTGACAGCACAATCAGTACTTTATTATGTCTGCATAGACAAAGAATCATTTAGGTACCGCCTCATGTCTACTGTACTCACTGCCACAAAGTGCAACACATGACAGTTGTGACCATGCACTTTGAAGGCAAGTTGATTTCTATCGCAAATTTTCCTGTAAACCTTTTCTAGCTTCCTCTTCTTCGTTTTTTTTTTTTTTTTTGGATGACCGTAACACTTGTGGAAAGAGCTGAAAATAGCAGAGTTGTTTTTCAACGTTGTTTGTCTCCTCAGCTATTAATCACACGTACCCCTATACAAATTTAGTTTCAGTTCAATTCAGAATATTTGAGAGAACAAGATGAGGTTGTTCTCTTAGGATTGTTCCGGGTCATGCATGTGCTGTCCAAGCAGTGTTTTAATTTCTTATCATAAGACAATAGTGCTCTGCCTTCAAATGTACTCTAAATATATAATAATAATAAAATAATAATAATAGTAATAATAATATGTACTTTCTGTGCTATCATTGCTAATATTGTCTACTAACCGCTACTGTCTCGCCATCGTGGTTTTTTTTTTTTAAAGGGCAAATTTCACACAATTTAGAGCTGTATTAAAAATAAAAAAGGAAATATGATGTTAATACATTCAGACTCACCTCTCCTCTAACTGTACATGGCATTTCCTAAAGTATGCATTCTAATCAGGACAAAACAAACAGCCCGTTCTCTGTGTTCAATATTTTTTTCTCAAAATAACTGCCTGCTTCTCTTCTGCTGTAATTTTAAATCTGTTTGGCTCCCATGAAGAGGAGTATTATTTCTGCGGAAGAGACAAAGTCGCGCTAATGAGCGTGGTTATAAACATCATTATATTTTAAGTGTCATTCTGGTGTTCACAGCAGGGAATGTAAGAAATCTCTGTATTAATCTGCTTTTGCGTCTCACATTCAAAGTGACAGAAGAAGCTGCCCCATTAATGCTGTGCGATCATTAGCGTGTCAGATTCTTTTGGTGTGCCGGGGAAGACAAACAATAATGAAGATACATTAACTAGGACTAATTCGGTTGTTCTTCAGTTCAAGTCACTGCCACGCTGATATTTGGTTTTATTCGCACTGATGTCTCAACAGAAGTAGTGTGCGGCTTGAACAAAAGGGCTAGAGTATGTTAAGTGCTTTTGAAATTGTGAGCTTTCCAGGCAGCGGAACCATGCCTGATGAAAGGGTGTGAAATACAATGTGGAAATCGATTTCACAATCTCCTGATTCACTGTGCCGGCGCTACACGGTGCATGTCTGTAAATTTAACACACTCAACAATGAAGGACTTAGCAATTTATGCTACCGTTGTTAAGCTTGATAAATTAATGCATGTTTGAGCTCGGATAAGAGGTAGAAGGGTAGGGAATTTCAATTGTTCTGAAATTGACTGGATTGCTGATATAATGTAGCACCACTACAGTTGCATTTCTGAAGACAACTCTTGCATTTTGCTGCTGTGGACGTTAAAAAAGAAGGCTTAAATGTCCCCAGATGAAAACCAAAAAAATAAAAAATAATACATGGCGTGGCATCTTTATTGTACCGAGGCTTAATTAGCATGCTAAGCGCTGCTAATGGCAAGTAAGGAGTAAAACCCTGAGCTCCTCTCAGAGTGATTGACATCTGAAGCGCACTTGTCAGGATGTCTGATGTATTTGTGTCTTCGCATCATGTTATTGTTGTTATGAGCTGGCATGTCTTTTTCCTCAGAGCATGTGTCCGTTGAATATAAATGGCAGCTCAATGTCTGCTGATGACAAAAGGCCCACAGAATAGGAAGCGATGGGACAGGCAGACAGAGCGCGAGCTGGTTTCTAGAGCCCTGTCTGTACCATCTGTGGGGATGTGGAGAAAACAGGATGCAAGCACAATGAAATTAAAAGCCTTTTTCTTTCTGATTAATGGCAGTGATACACGTCAAGCCATTTAAGCATATTTAACACTACTATGGCAGAATGCAGCTGTTCTGTTCTGTTTTTGAAAAGGACTGGGAGAGAGAGAGAGAGAGAGAGAGAGAGAGAGAGGAGGGCAGAGAGAACGACGCGGGGATGGAAAGGAAAAGAAAAAGGGCACGGAGCATTTCACAGCCTCTGTAATTCCTCCCAAGGGGTAATAGATTTTAAATACTAAAATGCTGTTAGCGATAAAGCTGCCTTAAAGCGCAACAGCAGACAGCAAAGTTTTTGCCGCCTTTAATCTTCCCTTTAGCGAGCCTTTTACACTTTCACGTGACGTGTCTGCCAGCCGCTTGTTGTCTCAAGTTAAATAGATAAATATACACCTAAATAAAAGAGGATAAACTTGGGAGTTAATTAAAGGAGGTCTTACTTACTGAAACTATCTGTCCTGGTCAGCACCATAGGTGGCAAGTTTGCTTCTGAGACTCAAGTCAAGACAAATAAACAGTGAAACAAGCGGCGGGCGCAAGACACAACATCCCAAGATACCTATTATGTGAGGGGAGGAAAAAATTATGCCCTGGCAATTGCTAATGATGAGCCAGTGATGTCTTATCAAGTGACATTGTTTGGCCTCAGATCCTTTTGTGTCGGCCTTGTGTTCCTCGCTAACGAGAGACAAGAAAGACTGGAGTGATGCGTTCGGTCCTCCTCTTTTTTTTCCATTTTTGTTTTGCACAGTTAACTCATGTCTGCATCTTTGCTCGGCTCTGTCACTTGGCATCGGCAGGCCTGATTTGGCAGAGGAGAGCATGCTAGAGTGGGGCTTCGCAGCAGGAGGGAGGCCTTTGATGGAGACCCCCTGGGAGCCTGACGCCAAGGCAGCAGTAGGATCACAGATGTGGCAGCTTTCATGTAACAGTTAACTTTTTCCTAATTAAAGTCGCCCAGCTAATTACAGGCGGTTCTATCTGATCATTGGAAAAAAGGATAAGGTATAGTTGCACAAGCGAGGACGGCTCACATCAAAAGATGTGGGGCGAGCGGCGATGGGAGCAGATGGGGGTGAAACGGCGGCTCTTGTCAGGGATTTTGGGCTCACCTGGACGCAGGAGTGCATCAGTCACAAAACACAGCAAGGCCCATCTCATTTGCAACAGTTCCTTCCCTGAATGCTGAGCTGTAATTATGAAAGAAGAGTCGAGAAAAAAAATGACCAAAGAAAAAAAATCCCGTAATTAGCAAGGCAACTCCAAGCACAAGAAATGGAAATTAGTCACAGTGTTATAAATTAGCCTGTGCATACATTACGTGAAATGAACACCCCCGGGGCCACGAATTAGCGCTTTTGGCTGTGCACCCTCATGTATCTAAATAAAACATTCCGTCCTTGGTTATTATGGGCTAACAAAGAGACATCTCTTACGCAGTCATCCTCTACAAATTGGCCACACACACATCATTCAGGAGGCATGTATATGCTACAGGGAGTGTGGGATGACTGATGGAAGGGGGCTGTATTAGATATCAGGTGAAAATCGCTTACTATTTTAGTTCAATTACATTTAGGCTGTTGCAACTTAATTTTTTTTTCAAAATCACTGTTCAAAACCATAACACATTCTTGGTCAGGAGCCTTTGGCGTCTGTTTTTAATGCACAATGGTACCCCTTTAGCATCATTTTTTGACCGCAGTGTACCCCATTGCTTTCAGTTGTTTTCGTTACGCGTCAGATCAAGACGCATACTTCTTTGCATTTGTAAAAGTAGACATGATTTTATAAATATTTATAGGCTACTTTTATATTTTGGAGCAACTATTTATTTTATTGCAAAAACTGACCAAAAACAGTATAAAAGCATTAACTCATGTTGCAAGTCTTCTGAAGCCATCCAATATCTTTATGTGAAGAACAGAAAATCGAGTGGATCTTAATGCTTTAGTCGCTGAAATGATCCTGCCGCCCCATGAACGCCCGCAGTAATGTCTGATTCAAAAGATACACCTGACGCAATCGTTCACAAGACACAAGAGAGCCAATGCAATTTCACTATAGAAGCTAACATAAGGCTTCTTCGGGCGGCATTTTTTTTATGAGTGCATTGGATCTATGGCGGATAGAAACGTTGATCGGCTTCGGAACACTTGGAATATTTGTATATTTTTGTATGTTTTTATAAATTGTGCCTGTAGTCGTATCTGTCTGTAATATCCTGTGTTTTATATCATATAATACACAAATGAGTAGGTTTAGGGGTGGGGTTGGGTTACGTGTTCAAACGTGTCTAAACAGCATAAAAAAAATGTAAAAAAATGAAATTCATGTAAATAAAAATATGCTGCTTGATTAAATTGAGAATCTCACTCCAACATGACATAATGGCAAAATGATAACCCATATATAATTTCATCATGACGTTAACGTTCCCATGCCCAACGAGTCTGTGTATGACGCCAAAGGTTTCTCATTGAAATCGCGTTAAAAGGATTACGCTAAAGGGATACCCTGTGCGTAACTAAAACTAAACTTCGAAATTGATTTGAGGGGGGAGAAAGTTAGCATACTGGGATTCTGTTAACAACAGCAAACAGCAAGCAATACACAAATTAAAAGTGCATTTTGTCACCAGCTTCACTGCCCATTTGAATGCGGAGGAGGGGAGACGATAAAGAGGCTTGGGGGTTAAAAAAAAAAAGGCACGCAGGCGCTGGAATCGTGTTTTGATGAGTCTTATCTCACGCAGGCGCTGAATCGTGTTTTGATGAGTCTTATCTAGAGCGATTATTCATACTTGTCCTTCTGCTTGAATTAAAGCAAGAGTGCTGGAGCCTGTTAAAGCCAAATACTTGAATGGCTAGTGAACTCTCACCTTCGCGCGCATCCATTTAGCTTGCAAATGAAAGCCAAGTACAGTCGGCGAGAGCCATAATGGGCCTTTCTTCTTGCAGAGTGCGGTCATTACATACTAATTTCTTCTGGAAGCTCTTCAGGAATTGAAACACTTGGCTGTGGTGGCCCAGCCTCGTGCTGAAACGCACAGGCCAACAATGACAGCACACAAGGTGTTTGTTTAAGGCCTACTCATGGCAGCTGACCACAATCAGACTCAGCTGAAGAGGGCTGATTGCAGCACTGTGTTCACAGAGAGAGAAATATCATAATGGAAGCACAATACAGCCATCAGTATACAGCATCATCAAGTGCATTCCTAGTCCTAAAATCTTTGATCATTTTAAGTTTTTTTTTTTTTTTAAGCCAAAACAGTGATTCTCCCCAACATGTTTTTTTTCCCCTTTTTTTTCTGTATGCTGTAAATGTGATCAAAATAAATGTGGTCTTTTACTGTATTGCATTAGCATTAATAAATGCTAAATTATCTTATTGTTGCTCTTCTTTTGCAACACGTAAATAATCTTTCTTACGCCCGTTTCTTAAGACATAATATGTTCGAGACTTCTGATTCATCAGCTATATGTAAATACCTAAAAGAATAGCAAAGTGCAGTAAACAGTAAAATCATTTGGGCTACAAACCAGAGTGTTTATGATTACGGTAATAAATTAAAATATCAGTTTGCAATCAGGCAGCGCAACAATGTTTATGTACAGCTAAAATAACAAAGCAGACCGGAAGCCTTGCACATTCAAGTATGAAATGGCAGTGCCATAAAGCAAAAATGCTTTATTATATAAAAGAATAAATCTGATTTCAGGTTAAACCTAAAGATTTTTTTTTTTTTATAATAGTCATTTCTATCCACCTTATTTTGATGTAAGATCATTTACATTAAAAATAAGGTGGATAGGAATGACTATTATAAAAATGAAATAAAAAAACTTTAGGTTTAACCTGAAATCAGATTTATTCTTTTCATATAATAAAGCATTTTTTGAGGTAAAAGCACAACAAAGTATTTTAATATCAGACATCATTAGACTGACAGAACATAGAGATAAATAAATCATAACAACAACGTGCGATAACCACTTTGCCCTAAAGATACAGGTGATCATGTAAACACAAGTATTGATGAATGCGCAAGTGTTGTGATTTGTAGACATGCATGCATGCAAGTCTCGGATAATGCCTTTCTGGTTTAGACTCACCTTTGGAAAGGGGAACATTTAGACATCACTTCTTTTAGAGAGGTTGCTGATTTGATTATGCAATTAGGCAAGTGGCTGATTAAAAGCTTAACTAATAGATATCATGATTAGCGGTTTGCCCAGTTCAAAGCCATTTATAGTCCAGCCATGCTGGGTCTACTTAATTCTGTATTTTAAAAATAACTTCCCAATTTATTCCACAGAAATTCCACAATCAAGAATCATACTGTTTTGGTCACTACTGTGACTATACAATGCAATAGGGGTAATAGTGTTGTCTTTAATTACAAAATTATTCAAGCAGTTGCCATCAGTTTGCTATCTTCATCTCACCTCTTCAAAAGTGTCATCATTGTATGCTGTACTTGAAAAGCTTTTCTAGGAACTCAGCAACGACGGCATGACCTGCCTGCCTGTCACACTGTGATTAAGACATCACAGTAATCCATGTTTGCATTGCTGTCTGCATGTGAGTTTGTGTGTGTTTGGGTTTGTGTGTCATGCCCCAGTGCTAAACATACAGAATTAGGTTCCAATTTGAAACCCCTGGGAATCGCATTAACCGTTTTCCCAATGGAGATATCGCAATATGAAGTAGTTCCAAATACATCAAGCAAATGAAAAAAAAATGTGCATGCTGTTATCATGCAATAATCTGGTGTCTGCAGAAGACATTAGTTAGGTAAAATTTCAAACTATTTCCTCCTCTTTTGCCATGACTGATTTCATCCACTAGAAAATCCTCATCCTCCTCTCCCACTTTGCTTTTTTCCCTCTCACCAAACTCTCATTCTTTCTAGCATTCTCACTTTCCCTCCCTCTCACTCTACTCCCTTCCCTTTCTTCCCCTCTCTATCTCTCCCTGTCTCTGTCTCTCCATTGCTTACTCAGAGAAGCAGCCCATGTTTACTTGCCCTTATCCAGCAGCCTAATCCCTGCAGCAGTGAAAGACTCCACTAAATAGGTGCTGGAGAAAAAAGAGGCGAGGGGGGACAGGCAGAGCCATTAAAGGAGAGTTTATCAGAGTCGCTCAATCTGTTATCACTCCTGTCCCTCTGTCTCCCCCACCAGCCTGCTCCCCCCACTGTCATAGAGCCACTGATTACAGCCCGCCGCGCAGCTCGCTTGTGGGTGTGCGAGTGTATGTGTGTGGCTCCTGTCCCCCGCGTGAGAGCAAGTGTGAGAAAGAAAGACAATTTTCTCTCAAAGCTTCGAGTGAGTCTGTATTTGTACGGCTTTGGATGAAAAAGACGGGAAGAAACTCCTTAATGCTGTTTGTTTATTCTTGTGGCATAAGGGATTTAGCTTTTATTATTATTATTATTATTATTATTATTTCTGGCTTTGCATGTCACAAAGTTTGCAATTTAGTTGAATAAATAAATGCGCTGCATGTTTCAGAGTGAAGCACAGCACTGTTTTCTTACATAGCAGCTTGTGATATAAATGCTACTCCACACGAAATCCATCTCTGCATCTGCTTTTAGTTTGGGTTACTTTAATGTGTTTATGTAAGAATGGAATATTACAGTAGTAATTTCTTATTTTGATTTTAGTGAGAATTTTTTATTTTGTAATAATAATAATAATACAAATATTTGTTATTATTTTATAGCCATATTGATGTACACTACCCAGCCAACAAATAAATAAATAATAATAATAATAATAAAAGGTCGCTCTTTTGCTTTAAATACGCAAATACTTAAGAGTCAATGACTGGATCATTATTGCTACAAATATTATTCTAGCATGATATATGTTTAGGAACAGTTCTTCTAACTCTAATTGATGGAGTGTGTAGCTTTTCATTTCTTAAACAATCATGTAGGAAACACATCATGGCCATATTTCAGGATGACAATGTCAAGATTCATCAAGCTCAAACTGTGAAAGAATGGTTGGGAGGGAATGTATGCACCTCTTGATGGAAATCTTGTACTGACAATGCAAGAGTCGAGCACTCTGTAAAGTCTTCTCCAGCACATCCCAACGACTTTCACTGAATTTAAGGTCTGGACCAAATCATGTGTGAAAATAATTCTTCATGCTCCTCCCAACCATTCTTTCACAATTTGAGCCTGATGAAACTTGACATTGTCATCCTGGAATATGACCATGATGTGTCTTCCTACATGGTTGTTTAAGAAATGAAAAGCTACACACTCCATCAATTAGGGTTAGAAAAACTGTTGCCAAACATATCGCTGCAATAATGATCCAGTCATAGCAAGGTTATTTTTGTAAACGAAAACTGAAACTAAGACTAAAACTATTGGTCAAAAAACATTTTTGTAAACTGAAATAAAATAGAAATTTCAACATGAAAGACTAAAACTAAACTAAACTAACAACAGTTACTGAAAAAACTAACTGAAACAAAATAATAATTAGCAAAAAAAAAAAAAAAAAAAAAATTGGTTTTGGAAATTAAAAACTC
>FLSR01004888.1:3186843-3215606 GCA_900092035.1 Leuciscus waleckii | reverse complement strand
ATATATATATATAACCTCTATTTTATTAAACTATAGAATAATGCAACAATGTAGGAACAGGAGGTCTGTTTTAAAGTGGTGTGTACCTATTCAGTATAATTGTGGACAAAAAAAAATAAAAATGCTTTTGCATTAAAGAATAAGCTAAAAAAAATAAAAATAAAAATCTCAGGACTGCTTTGCTTCCAGCAACGGAAACACTAGATGGCTCTGTTGCTATACATGAATCACTGATGGACGAGTCTGATTTCTTCCGTTTGTATCTTTTTTTATATACATATCCTTTTATACTGTGTGCATATTTTTACTTGAGTATCTCTAAGACAAAATAATATTGGTTAACATTTCAGAGATACTCAGCAGACTGTTTATTGCAATACAATGTAATTTTATAAGAGCATAACAGAATGCAAATTATTTTACCCAATAAAATGGGTTACACACAGATGCTGTCCTCTATGTATGCAAAGCTGTCAGTTCAGGGGGGGGAAATGAGGTGGAGTGGTCCTTAAACATTTCTTGTCACAAAAAAGGATGCTGCTATTTCACAGAAAAGAAATGCAACACACACAGCATGTTACCCTTTTTACATAAAACATTTACACCATCTCCTTGGTCCATCAGCAGGCTCCATTTATAGCTTTTTAGATGATGCTAATTACATTTTAGAATTATCAAATCTGATCCCTTTCTTTAAACAGATTTTTTAACCCTTTCTATGAATGAGCAAGGAAAGGAGTAAAGTTAAATTGTACCCATTAATGATAGTCAAGCGATTCTCCACCATATCCGTTACATACAATGTAACTTCCATTAGCCCTCCAACTGACTACAGCACACGCCATTTAATTAAATATAGCCTTTCAAAGAAACGTACTGCACGCAATTTAGAGAGTAGCATTTGAAGCTTGCATGAGGTTACTAGTGCTTTTAACCACTAGTATGAGTGCATAGACTGTTAATTAACATATTTAGAATTAAGTGGATTTGCTATGTACTAATCAGACTCTAATTGACTAAGAACTGTACCCTTTCAAACACTGGACAGCAATCACAGCAGCAAGAGCCAGCATATTACATAATCACTAATTATGTTTCAGATAGTAAATAAATAAAAAAACAAAGCTGATGGATTACGCAAAGCTCATCAATAGGACTGGTTAATGACTACTGGGAGTAGTCATCAGACTTGTGCAAGCGAGGGAAAATACCAGCTATTTTGTCTCCAGATTGATTGATTGCACATAGCTGACTGAAGCCCAGTCTGATTGTGTCAGGTACAAGGCACAGCGTTACTTATAAACCAAGACATACACTAACATTTACCACACCATATATGAGGAATATATGGAATATATGTCATTTGTCACTTATTATACTTTCTTCATAGACAACAAAAAGAAAATTTTAACCGAATGCATTTTTTAAAAATTGTTATTATTATAATTTTAACATTTAACATTTTCAAGAATATGCAATTGCCTGACTCTCTATTTAACTGTCTCTGAGATTAGTTTAGGGTTGAAAATAGCATGTCTTACGTAGTTGCTGACACAGCCTTGAACCTTCTGAGCTAAGAAAAATCGCCCACATTGATGACTAGCTCCTCTCAGACCTGTGTGGACGGGGATAGCAGACCTTCCTGTAGGATCTGAAAAAAGACCTCTGATTTCTCTACAGACGGATAAATATGGAAGACCGAGGGACCCATAGAGGGTGGCGGCTGTCGGTGCTTTCATTTCACTTTGATATCCTCTGTCAAGCAGAGCAATGACATACAGGCCAGTGCATTGTTATGAGAAGGAAAGCTGCATTGATAGAAAGTCGTGGAATTGAAAAGTAAACATCTGAACACATCCACTGCATTATATTGGTTAATTCCTGGTTTGAATACAAAATGTCCACATACATGTACAGACAGAGAAAAAGAAATCATAAATTGTAGGCAATGCTATGAATATGAAAAGACAAGTAGAAATATATACGAAACGTAAAACACTGAAAGGACTGAAAAAACATGTCTGCTCATGTCTCTTTTTAAGCAAAGTAGTCTGTGGAAGATCAAATGGCTGAAATACATATGAGCAAAAGAAAGAGAGCATAAACGCTGCTGACCACACACATGCACCAGGAAATGCACAGCCGGGTCGCTCAGCTTTCCATCTTTGAAGTTGGACGCTAATTGACCCACTGTAGACTAGTCACTGGCTTGTTTTTCCCATAAATACCCGTGTATTAATTTTGTTTACAATGTAGAAAAATCCAGACAAGAAGAGCACAGGTCTGAAATACCAAACAACAATAACACGTACCACTGGAGATACTGAACAGAACTAAACTGCTTCTGTCCACATCCAGTCTGAGATGTGTGTGTGTGTGTGTGAGGCAGTGAGAGGGCAGCTGGGGTTTCTTTTCACAGCCCTTCAATTCTCTACACTGCCGCTAGGCCGGGCCTGTTCAACGCCACAGAGAACTGGAGAAATATGAGTGCCGCTTTGTTTGCTTCCTCTCAGCCTCCAAGACACCAGCAGGGTCTGGTAATGAGTCTGCAAACAGGACTCACGAGGAACGTCATGCCACTCATGACTAATTGTGCTCCAACACTTCACTGAAGAGGAGAAGGAAGTCTGTAAGCCTGTAAGATATGCTAGTTTAGAGAGCTTTCAGGTTTTTTGACACTTAAAACTGGTTACAAGACAGAAAATCTAATCAGTGAAAGGGCATGGTACCTTTTTTTGTGTGTTTCAAAATGGTATCAATGCAGTAGTCTTTTAAACATGTATAATGTTTAGTTTAAGCATAATAATAATAATATTGAAACACAAGGTGTTTTCCACTTATAATATCTATATTTTAAAGGCAAACAAATGCAAAGTGTTGCTTCTCCTCCATTCACAAAGATGAGATCCCAAATACACACTGATTATATAAAATGACGGCTCCAGAACAAGACCGCACAAAAATCCTCCTCTCTCTGCTGGAATGGGGTGTGATATTGTTCCAGCCAAGCACCATAAAAACAGACCGGACGGGGCTCAGTGCTCAGGAGAACTGGTAAGCCCCTGTTTTATTCATGAGCATGCAGGCTCCGCCAGCTGAGAAAACCCCTGCAGTCTCTTCCAGCACATCAAGGTTTTGTGCCTGAATTACAATCAGGCCCAGGTCGCTGCTCTGACACACTGCATTAAAAAGCAACAGAGATTAACGGACCCAAGTCAATTTGGGGATTGATCGACAGGTCCTCGTCTGAAAAACAAAAACACCCCGAAAGAGAGCTTTGACCGCCGGGATAATCAGAGCACGCTTATTCGACTCATGGAAATCAAATATGAAAAGAACATAAGACACAATTCTTTTTTTGGCGAGAAGGAATGGGATTTGGGGAAGGTTTGTAGAGAGAAAAAAGTTTGCAGTACTGAGTTGTATTATTGTTGATAATCCTGTGGAAATGGAAAGAGAGTGGCGTCCCTAAGTGAGACCAATGCAGCTAAATGGTGAGAGAATGAAGATCCGAAGGCCAATCCTAGAAATTGGTTTAGATTCTTCAATATAAAGTTCATGCACTCATAGAATAAAAAAAAGAGCAAAATATATCGTTTTTCAGAACTCTTGCATGGTTTTTGTCCCCAACGTACATAGAAGTGTACTTCTTTATAGCTCATTCTGAAACATTAACTGGCATTTTGATATCTGTGCAATGTTACATAACAGGTGTAAACAATAAGAATGCTCTCATGCTGGCATTTAATAAAAAATAAATAAAAAAACTGACATGCGCACACAAATAGACACTCGCTCAAGGAAAAACAGATGAAGATGTTCAAGCAGGCCTGACAGAAAATGAGCAGGGAAACAAACACAAATGAGTCACTTTGCCAATGAGAGGAGAAATAATTGGTCCGCTTCCCATTATGCTAATAAACAAGCAATAATGATAAACAAAGTTCCAGTGCAGATAAAAAAAAAGAAAAAAAAAAGATACATCTCAGTGGGAGGCCATCTATCTACATCTCGCCCTCCATTTCACAGCCATTAGATGTATCTCACAAAGTCAAAAAAAAATAAAAATGTAAAGATTTTTTTTCATAGCATCTAAATTTACAGTTTAGAGGACGTCCCCTAATTGCCCTCTTTGAATGTAGTGTCCCAGGCTCCCTGTCATTATGGCTGCATTGAAGTCCTAATGAGTGGAATTGTCATCCACAAAGACGCCCCCCTTTTCCCCTGCTGTGCGAGCACATTAAATCCAGACAGCTCATTTCCATTCCCCTGCCATCTCTCCAGAAATGACGTGCGATGCTTGAAACTGTTTATTTCCAAATTCAGACCTCCTCCGTAGCAGCCATCGGCTTCAATTACCAGTTTTTCTGAGCGCAGCCATCAGGCAGCCTGACACTAAGGTCCAACCTAATTCCCACCTTCTCCAGAGTCAAGAGCATAATGTGCAGATAAAAAAGGTGGAAAATAGCCTGTGCCTCATTAGCATGCGGTGGCTCCTGTTCATTTGCTCGCCTGCGAATGAAAGTTCTGACACTCGGGCGCCTCCGCAATATGAGAATGGTCCTCTTCAGACAGTGCGCCGTCCTTACCGCAATGAGAGAGGTCAGGATGGGAGGGGGGGCAACATCGAACCCTGCTAGCTGTGCCCTGTGACTGCAGGGCCGGTCGGGTTGCCAAGAGGAGGGTATTGATTCTGGGAGCAGCTCATTACCTGCTGAATCAACACATTACAGGCACGTTTGAAGCGCGCACAGCCGAATTGTTTACGAGTGTCTTTAGTGCAGGCCAAAAGCTAGCACTGACAGGGCATGACCACGCTCATTAGCCTGCAACCCCACGATTAGATGTTATTCGATACACTGCTATCTGCGGTGTCCGTCTAACCAAGGCTGCTGGCCTGCATTGGCCTGGCCCATTACGGCCTCTCCTGTCTCTTTCCTCCTTTCTCTCACCACTTCCCATGAATGTATCCATTAGGCCGCCGATGTGTAAATTGTTTTCACCTGCACTGCGGGCAGATGGAGGAGACGGAGAGGCGCTGGACGCATAATTTCCTATGCATGAGCTTTCTAATCAGCTGCAGAGTAACATGATTCCCCAGCTTCTCATAGATGTGGGGGGAAGAGTCTCTCAAATGCACAATCTGCAATCAATATGCATGCTATGTTATAGGGATATTGGAGGCAGGGGAGCTGGTGACTGAGTTCATATGCGCTTGCCTTATATAAGTGAGATGGCTTAATGGGAAGGATGCGGGGCCCAGCCTGATCCCATCCACTGGAGATCGAGTTCAGCTTCTGCTGGATGAATTTGGAGGATAATTTGACCTACAAGACAAAGCCCCCATAAGAACAATTTTCAGTGTCAGCAGAAGGCAACCCAGATGAGTGAGAATGTGTACGCAACCTCACACACGCACAAATAAATGCTGTATCTATGTAATGCTGCAACTACAATTCAGTTACTAAGAGGATCATGATGTCAAACAGGCCATCTGGTGCAAAGTTGAATGCAAAAAAAAAAAAAAGGTTTAATTATAAACAGGAGAATGTGTCAACACTGTGTCAAGAATGTCATCCTTTGTAAGTAAACTGTTTAATATATCATGCAATCTGAGCAAGAAACTGCCCAAAATTCAAAAACAAGGAGTGTCAAAATAAGGGCTTGACATTAAGCCTTGTCATGTGCTTGTCCTTCGGTCAAGTAAATCAGTCATTCACTTGTCCGAGTAAAAAAAAGTTGCTTGTGTGAGATTTTTTTTTGTGTGGTTTAAATATTATTTTTTTTTAAGCAATATTCTCATCAGTGTTCTATCAGCTTTGACATGTTTAAATCTGCATATTTGTGATAATTATCCCAAGGTCAAATTTGTAAAAAAAAATTTTTAAGGGCATTTCCCCCCCCGAATGTTATTAAATGTATGCAATGACATAACACACACAGTTTCTGCCAATCTCATGTTAATCTTAAGTACCTATAGAGTAGTACTGCATCCTTCATATCTCCAAAGAGTCCTTAGTTTTATCAGATTTATAAAAGACAGATCCTGCTGTACCGCTTCTTTCCGAAAACAGTCGAGCTCCTGGAGGCGGTACGTGGCCGGTAGCTAGAGTCACGAGCACGCGCAACTTTTGTTTAAAATATTTTTTATATATACAAATAAGAAATGTAGGGAAAACATGATACTTTTAAGCATTAAAATAATCCGCCAATATTGTGTCATTCATTCAAACGATTCGTTCAAATGGCTGATTCATTCAAGAATGAGGCAGTTGTTTATGATTGAGTCGTTCTTAACCGATTCGTTCAAAACGACGCTGCGATTTGTTAAAAGAAACATGGAGAAAGACAAATGAGCAGATCAGGAGGATCCACAAAGGAATTCGATTGTCTAAAGGGTTGTTAATAACGTGATATTTTCAGAAAAAAGGTGCAACAGTGCAAGAGCAATGTAGCACCTGGACAGTTTAGAGGAGCGCACAGGCTTGCAACGGGAACAACAGTTCATATGTCAATATCGTTACGAATAGAAATAACCTTAATAATGTATAGCTATCATCAGCATGTTTCCGTCTCCTACGTGAAGATTACTTTTTACACACGAGAATCGCATTCAGCGTGGACGCGCGAGCAGTTACCATGGTAATGAACCACCTGCTTGTTAAAGTACATAATCCTGTATCTGAGGCAAAATGACTAAATATTGAGAATGCAATTATATTTTTCTATCTCCAAAAGATATACAACCACTGATCTGAACCAGCCGATAATAACTTCCTTTTATAAGATACGTCCCTCAACTTGATGCTCAAATTTTTTTTCAAACCGATCACATTTTAATGATGCAAAAGACGCGTGCGTGCTCATGCAGTGAGGCTAATATGAAAGTCTTCATCGAGTAAGAGTAAAATAATGACGCGGATACAAGGAGTGTATAATTTAAACTAGTTAGTCAACACAAGTTTGCATACTGCTCCTCTCCTTTATTTGAATTTTAATTGCGACTACCAGTTGTATTTAATAACAATCAGTTGGGGGCAGTTCATCCAAAAGTTGAGCAAATTTCGCTTATTATATTTATCAATATTGTTTACCAAACAAATCATTTACCAAATAAAAGAAAAATGAAACAAGTTTCACTTTTCATTTATAAAGTATTTGAGTTATTATATAAAGCCCCTTTTGTAAATTTTCCAGAATAACAACATATCTATATCGTGATATATATCGTTATCGTGAAATAAAATTACTCATACCGTGAAAAATAATTTCCCACCGTATGACAAAGATAGTTCCTATCTTTGTTTGGAACTATTTTCACTACTGAAATAAAACAAAAACAATTAATATTGCATCTAAAATGTAAGTGACTTAATATTAACTACTTGTTTATTGAACTGTTTTATGAAACCAGTGTCATTTTCAATCGTGAGGGTATTCAGGAATATGTTACTTAACTGTATCATATGTTATGAATATAAAAACATTGGGAAGGGATACATTATCCCTTACATATACTGTATGGCAGTTTTTCCCCATGTTATCAATGTCACAATTGTGGCAGTGAAAATGCTTTGGAAAATCACGAGCAACATTGGCTGGGAAAAATGTCAAGCGCTGAATGTGACCCATATTTAACTACACAAATGTTTGCATTGTCCATTATATACAGTGCTACAGATTTATGAGGTTTTGTTAAATTATTTATAGGTTTCACTTTCCACAAATATGTTAGAAATAGAATACAACCAATCACTGAATGAGAAAGACATTAATAGGCAAAAACATACACAAAATACATTTTAAGGGCTGTAACTGTCTATTATAAAACTCCTAGTTGATTTAACTCTTATAATGTAAAAGGAAAATAAATAAAAAAGTATGCCTGACATCAAAACAGCTACGCCTTAAAAATGTGATTTACTCCATTTCTATAATAATGGACAGCTTTAACACCTATGTGTTAGTTTTGCAGATTCTGTGCAGGTTACCTCATTGTGACAGTGTATGCTTTTAGCAGTCCTCTTGATTATGATCAATTTGGCCTAATTAAACTGCTTTACATTTACTAGGGCTTCGTTTTCCAAAGGCATTTCAAATTATCCCTCGTAATTAGTCATGATGAGATCCCATACAGCAGAGGCCTTTGTTTTTGAATTAGCTTTATACCACTCTATTAAAAATGTGTGAGAGCTGTTCCACGTCAACTTTTAATCCTGCTCCTAAAGCATTAAAATTACTGTCAATGGCATGGATGACATGGAGTCTTGACATTTGTTTGGGAGACAGGCTGTGTCCAATTCTTTCTATATCTTAGGCTTTAAAGAAAAGCTTCTCATCAAGCCACACTCCATTGTACTTTATTAACATTTCTAGCACATTTTTTGAAAGAGGGTTTTGAACCTTTTTATCCACTTCACAGCACTTCATTAATTGCTTCTGTCTCTCCTGCACACTCATAAATGTACAGACACAAATTCTTGCATGTTTGAGAACACTGTCATGCAGACATACCCTGGTAACTTCTATACATCAGTGTTTATTCAATGCATCAATAACCACTTCTATGCATCAATGTTTCCTGACCTCTTTTTAACGGCAGAGTGAATCATCAGTAGGGATGGGCGATTATTATCGTTTATGATATACCGGTACAAATTCTCCTCACAATAAGAATTAGTCTTCCGATAAAGCCTAGTTGATGCAACGTTCTGCTTGGGATGCATTCGCAGCTCACGTCACGTGCTCGTCATGCAGAGCGAAAAAAACAGAGTTTATCACTTAACGAGTTTATCGCTCTACAATCTGGAACTGGTACACACCACTCGCCGAACACTGACTGAGCGCTTAAGAGTTTCAATCTCTGTCAATCGGTCCGTAAAGCGCACTATTTCAGTTCATCCAAATTAATGCCCAGTGTATTTGACGCACAGTGAACCCTAGTGTGAGGCGCCCGACTCGCGTCGCTTTGCTGAGAGCGCTCAGTGTTTCTCACACACTAAAAGAGAGAAAACACAGAATATACGTGCTACACGTAAATTATATTATTTGTTGTATTTTTATGTAAAAATAATGGAGTTAATTTGGAATTATTCATGCTTTATGAGCAAGTGGAAATTAATGCGCAAACAGCAATCTCATTGGCTGCCGATCACCTATTACTGTCCCTGCTTTGATTTCGGCAAATCAGTTCGAGCAAACGCAGACAACGTGATTAATATTCATGAACCCAGCAGCTCATTAATACTTAGTGCGGTTTATATTAGTAGTAGAATTTGTAGTAGTATTATTATCTTATCAGTATTATTGTTATATATGTTATATTATATATTATTTTATTTTTTTACAGAAATACTGAATGACCAACAATGTCTTTCTTAAGTTCTATTATTAAATAATGCTTGATTATTTGCACACTGTAATTTTGTAACCTATCTTAAGACAAGGTAGGGATAGTTACTTTTGCTGTTTGCACTATTTTTGCCACTGTTTGCACCATGAGAGTATGAATAAATACAGAATCTGTTTTTACATTTCAAACTTGTAATTGATTTGAATTATTATTGTGTGGTTTTTCAGTACAGTTGCACTATTTAAAGCTGCAGTCGTAACTTTTTTGTGTTAAAAATTATCCAAAATAATAATAATAAAAAAAACATAACCAGCCAGTGTTCAAAACGATCTGCTTGCCTTAGCTCGATTAAAATCGGTTAGCTTTTAATAATGATTTTAATTCCAGTGGTACAGGTGGATTTCCCCGGGAAATTCGAGCATGTCTTTTCGTCATTACGTCACATCTGTCCACATAAAGAAGGAGTCCTGGCTAGTAGGCTATATTGCGAACATTGAGGATGTTCGAGGTGGAGATTTATAGCCTTTTCGCACAGCACTTGCAATAATTAAACTTATAGCGGATCCAGAATGTTTCAAACAACAATCACCAGTGACAACTGGAGATCGGAGTGGATAGAGAAAAAAGAGAGAGTGCAACATGCGAAAACAAGGATAAACATCGGCAGGGCTTTTGAAAGATGGCGTGAACTCCGTGTTTTAAAGGGGTTCAAAACGGACGCAGAGACAGCTTTATTTTTGCTAGACAGGTAAGACATTTCAATAGTTTAATTACGTAACAGTAGCACACTTGTTCGCTTAATTTACACAGAGTTTCCTTTGTTGTGCCTTTCTCGTTTTGCTATTATGGTAAATATGAATTATGTTGTGCTAGCTATGAGAGGGAGCAATTCACCTCTACTCCAAGAAAATCAAACCCGCCTCCTCCGTTGTCAATATTGGATCTGAATCAGATTGTAAAGTGAAAATGTTCCTGTCGTAAGATGTTTACATTATGTTATATTATAACACGTTTATGCATAACAGGGATTCCGTTCATACACCGTTTATTTCATAGCACTATGATTGTTATTTGTTTGTACAAAATAACTGCTCTTCAATGATTTGCACGGTTTGACATGATATGATAAGCGATCGTTAGATTTAATCAGCGCGATTTACTGCAATGCTTTTTCCCCTTAGTTGATCAGAACATAAGTGGATGTTACATACTTGTTCAGACGTAATTTTACTCTGAAAATTTTAATATTGGTCATACTTCCAAAAAGTATACTCTGGATTCTGAATGACAGTATCCACACCGGCGCGGTGATTGACAGCGCACATTCACCTCAAAACATTGGATTCATCCGCGCGGTTTCATGCCGATGTACAACCCACGTAAAGTCGATAATTCCGCAAATAACTGCAATTGCAGATTTCGAACAGAGATGGCGACAAAGAGGAAAAGCTATGGACTGCAGCTTTAAGCATTATCTGCTCTTTTACAGAAGAAATGTATATCTACAACCTTTCCATTTAGGTAAGGGAAGGTGTTTGGATTTTTAACAGTTTTTTTTATTCTTTTATGTAATTGGTCAATTAAAGGAGACTAGCCTATTTGATGATGGGTACGTTTTACTTTAGATCAATGTTTGTGTTTCTGAGGTTCTCAAGAATGCATGCAGCTGTCACTTGTAGCCCAAAACAGTGGTGAATGGTACTTTATTTATATCATCATTGATATCGTTATCGCAATAAATACCAGAAAATATTGTGATATACTTTTAAGTCCATATCACCCATCCCTAATCATCAGCATCACATTTTACCCAATGAGTGAATGTGAGTTTGCGCTTTGAATCAAATGAAATAAAAGATAAAAAGACTATGTCCCACAATGTAATGCCAAGAAAATGCATATCTCTATTGAGTTGTCCTCATGAGCTGCACACAAAGAAGAACATACAGCACGATCCGTGTAGACTACTTCATAGGCAAGTGACTACATGTGTAGTTCTTCTGATTAATCGAAAACAAACAAAACAAACCTCAACAGGTTTGAATTAGTCAGACAAATCCTTCACTAAAACATCTAACAGAATCCGTCAGAGCAGTGGTTTGTAAAACTTAAATCAATGTAATTTCTGACTGGTTATTCACATGACAATTAGGGTTGTAAGAAAAAGATAAATTCTCAGTTGCATCGTGATTGTCTTTTCAATGATTCTAAATTGATTCTGAAAATTTCTGAATCGATTCTTAGCTTTGTTTTTAACTGTGATGGAACTGTGTGCACTCTAGAAACAGCTGTATTATGTTGCTTCAAATTCCACACACACACACACACACACACACACACCACACACACACACACACACACACACACACACACACACACACACACACACACACACACACACACTACACACACACACACACACACACACACACACAACATCCTCTAACCTTTCATAAAATAATCTACTATACATTTAGAAAAGATTGAAGCAAATTGCTAGGGCAACCGCAGACTTCCTTGAACAGGATGAATTGATGTTACGCTTACAATGTGGGGCCTCGTTCGCTGGTATTTTAAGCATTTTCCCCTCAAAATGCTATATAAAAACATCATTTATGCTGTTTGGAATGCATTAGATCTATATATTCAATACACAAAACTCAATTACTGACAGATGGCTGCTTTCAAATGCTCACATGCGTGAGTCTCCGGCGGTTAAATGCACTTCCATCTCAAAATGCTTTTATGATGTGAAATTAATGTTAACAAAATCATCAGTTATGTCTTAAAGGTCCCATGACATGAAATTTCACTTTATGAGGTTTTTTAACATTAATATGAGTTCCCCTAGCCTGCCTATGGTCCCCCAGTGGCTAGAAATTGTGATAGGTGTAAACCAAGCCCTGGGTATCCTGCTTCGCCTTTGAGAAAATGAAAGCTTAGACGGGCGAATCTGGAATCTTCCCCTTATGTCGTCATAAGGGGAAAGGTTACCTCCCCTTTCTCTGCTTTGCCCACAAAGAGAATTTGGCCCGCCCATGAGAAAATGAGCTAAGCGAGCACGATATTGTTTTTTCCTCAAGAGACATCATGGCTTGCAAACGAGCGAAGCATTGCAGTTGCTCAGTGTTTGGATGTATAAATTAACAAAAAAGTATTTTTTTAGTTCCTTCATCCGAGCCTCTGAAGAACCAGTGGGTTATGTGAATTTCTGAAGTTTAATTGTTCAAGTTCAGACAGATAATCTTTCTCTCAAAATCGTTCAATACTTTTTATGCATCAGTAAATCAAGCCAGTGACTAAATTATCAACTTCACGTCTTTCTCTTAGTAGGATGAAAATAATCGTATTTAAACTGTGATAAAATATATACAGAAAGCGATCAAAGAACAATCCCTTTCCAATCGCCCAAGCTGTTAATCACACAGCGCGAGTTTATCTGGACACTTGCCAAAACTCGGTATGAAATCAATGACGCTGTTACATTGCACAACAAAGCTCTTACTGTATTTACATCATGTTTGCATTGGTGAAAGCATTAGTGAGAGTGCAGAAACTGCCTTGCAATGATAAGATCTTAATTCACGCGATCAACAGACTGTTATCTGCTCAATGCTCATCACTGCAACCTTTTATGTGATGGAAATAGATCTAAATACTTAAAAAACTTCTCACGATTCGTTAATCTTGAGAGCTGTAATAGTAAAAACGTATAATAGCTGTAATAGTAAAAGTTTTCGAGAGAGTTCCACATGTAATGCTAGATATTTCATATGCAAGCATGTCAGCCAATCACAGCAGTGGGCATTTACACTGAAGTCTTTCAGCAGTCACACCCCTTCAAACAGAGAGTTCAAATCAGAGGCTAAAAGCAGGCTAGGAAAAATGCCTTTTGTTTCTAAATTATAAAACAAATGTATCTTAAAAACATATTAACATTATAAGGGCACCCCAGGAAACATTATAAAATAATAAAATAATCCATGCCATGTGACCTTTAATCACAGCCCAATGAAGCAGTATCAGACTCATATTCTTACTAGAAACTGAGTATGACGACGTCAGGCTAAATATGACTGTCTCAAATAACCCAATCGTTGTCAATAATTTCGGACATTGCATTTGAGCTGAAACTGAAGAGTGAATTAACGGTCGGTAAACTGCAGCGTTTTACTAGCTGGTTATTAAACTCAACCAAACGCTTCTTATTTGAGATTAATCAGATATAGACAACATAAAAGTAATCTTGCAATTTACATCTGTAAAAGGACGCGAATGCGCTCATGAACTTGACCGTGCTACTCTGATGTGTAACTCATGAACATGCACTTCCTTTAACAGCTGCTGAAAAACTAAAGCACAAGATAATTTACAACATTCTATACAATCGTGATCTCATTATAATGTTATCTATATGATAGATTGGCGCTGCACATCTTGCACTAAACAGCATTTCATGATCAAAGGTGATTCCAGGCATTACTGCAGTGCGCACTTTCAAATCCAGTTTCACTTTATTTTGCCAGTCTGGAAGGCGTGCTGTCTAAGGCTAACAAATCATACGTCAGGAACCACCCCAAATGCCGCAATAACCAATCAGAAAAAAATATAAATATTTTTTTTAAGTCAGGGCAATCATCGTTTTTATGATCGATCGTCACGGTCTCGTCACTGGAATCGCAAAGTGCATAAAGATTCCCAACCCCTAATGACAATGTGTAGTATTTTGTAATAAAAATCTGTTTTAATTAGAAAACAAACTACAAAAAATATTATATGATAGGTTTAAAGTTTAGCTCAGTTCCAATTCCATATAACTCATCCAGTTTCTCACCACAGATCAGTAAGCTAGTCTGGTCAAATGCGAAATAAAGCACAAAAAAAAGGTCATCAATTAACATAAGTGTCCAGTTGTTGTAACGATGATAAAAGCTTAGCCAAATTCACCTTCCTCATGCTATAAGGCCATTAAAATAAATCAAGTGACTATTGAATTAACACAGAGAACTTGAAAGCTTTTATACTCTGATGCAGAATACATTCGGAATAAAAATTAATTCACCTCTTTTGCAATTGCTGTGGGACTCTTAAGCTGCATGGAGACAATTTATTCTTTTTAAAAGGAAAATCTCTATTGTGAACTTGTCTGAATATGTCGCTCATATTGTACCTGGAAAAAACATGGTCCGATGTCTGCAGCTTACTATGATTCCTCTCTTTAAATGTTTTGACATTTTAAATAAAATTCTGATCTCTAATTATTGTCATCCCTAGTTAAATTAATCCTTGGATACTGCTTAAAATTGTGACATGAACATGAGAGACAGCCATTACAACCAATTCTCTGAAAAACTGCCAGCAGAAAAAGAGGAAATACATTTTTTAAAAGAAAGGAAAAACATGTGCATTCAGTCGAGCTCTATGTTCCAGCTTTCACACTGGAGACAAAACATAGCCTTCAGTGGGAATAATTTGAAGACTATTTGTATGAGCGGTTTATCAAATTATTGAACAGACAGATGTTTGTGACTGCTTCACGGTTACACCCTGGATATGCCAGGCACCACAACAAAGGTCTAAAGGAATGGCTTGTGATGTGCCCGGAATATCAATTTAATTTACTGCTGTTAATTCACATGCAAATTTTGACCTCCGTTAAAGCATATCAATTACCTCACGTACTGTATCTGAGGGACAGCGAGCAGTGTAAGAGAGGGGAATATAACAAACCACAAAAGAATTGTGGTGATACAAAAAGAAGGACAATTATTAGGAGGACAAGTGTTTTCCATACATGCTTGATTCAAATTCCATGCACTAATTTATGAGGTAGAAGAACATTTTTTTTTTAATTGCAGGCGATTAGATAAAAAAAGATACAGTAAAGAGATATACTATCCTTTTGCTTCCTGAAATGCAAATAGTTTAGACACTCTTTCTTGCTTCAACTAAATGCAAAGACCAAAAATATAATGCACCAACTGCTTATGACATGAGAGTCAGCATTCAACCCCACCTTAATATCTTTAAGTAATTTCAGTGTGCAAGAAACTTAAAATGACAAGACAAGCTTTACAGTTCAAGCTAAGAATCCAGGTCAAAACTAATTCCAAAATCTATTCATACTATTTCAATGTGAAGCAAAAGAGTCACGATAAGTCTAGATGGGACAAAACTCCCTTTTACCACCTTATAGACTCTCCCTTCGCAACAGCATCTGTTTTATTCAACTCAAGTGCTGTTCTACGATGCATCCTTTAGTACAATATCAAAAACACTCCTACATTATGAGTGCTTGCTGAATGACACATTTGTCAACAACTGATTGCTTTCTGAGCTCTGTTGGATCTTAGTAGAAGAAGAGCATTGAACATTTTAGCTCTCAATGCTCAAAGAGCCTTGTGACAATATCAATTATATATGCGGAGGCAAACAAGGGGATTTATTAGCCAACAAATAATCTCACAGGCTGACCATGAATGGAGAAGATTAGCATGTGAAAGGCAGAGCAAAACTCCCTCGTTCAACTGCTAAAGAGCTATTTAATTGGGCTAAAATTGGGGAAATTGTATGATTAAAGGCCACATTTGTAGGGGATCATAATCAGAACATCTCAGACCTATGCATGAAGCTTTAACAAGTTACGTGCCGAACTACCAGATTCCATAATTGACAAGTCTGTGATTTTTCTGAATGACTAGGTCTCTCTTAAAGGGTCATTAAAAACCATATTTCGGCACCGGATAGTTCTCACTACAATTTTAGATAATGCAAAGAAAAATGGGAGTGGTATAATGTGGAGTGGAGAGGGGAAGAGAGAAAACAACATACAATTTAAGCTCTATTTTGTATCACTGAGTTAAAAACATCAACAGTTCCCACAAATCCATGCTGCATTTCATCAGTGCAATCAACAAAATTACATGTGCAACATGCACACCAGGCTCTAGCGTTCCATCCATACAACCATCAAACTGTCCAGTCCACTAATCAACCACACCTGTCAGTCATTATTACTCCAATTCACTCAACAATAAAAAGAGGACTCACCTTTCAGGCAGCGTCTGGCCTTGTTTTGGAATACAGACTCACCTGCTCACATCCTTTCTACTCCAACGAGTTCCTGTATGTTTCTCTGGTTGTCTCCAGTGTCTGCTCCTTACCAGTTGTCTTCTCTGTTGTCTCGTCTCCTCCTGGCATCATTCAGCTTTACTATTGAACTAAATTCTTACCTATGTATCCGATTGTGCAAATTAACAGTCTGCAATTTCATCTCCAGGGTGCCCTGCCACAAACTCAACCTGTGACTCTTCGTTCAAGATCCACATATTAACTGGTCAACCCTTACGCCGCCTTCACACTGGCAGTTGAAATCAGCTCCGTAATACGCAATACGCCCCCAGCGGACTCGTACTACACCGTTGAAAAGCTTCGGAAGCGAGTAGACAAAAATGGCGGAGATTAACGGTTGATTTTGTCAGTGTCAGAATGTACAATTCTGTATGATCTCTCTGATGAGGGTTATAGAGACATTAATCTGAAGGCTGCTGCGTGGAGGAAAGTTCCCCAGGACGTTGATATGTCAGGTCGGCTAAATGTGATATAGTGGTATATAGGGCTTTTAATTGTATTAACTGCCCTAATAACGTTAGAAAATCATGAAAATAAAAAAAAGACATGACAACTTATCGTTATAAAATCATTATTTATTTTATTAAAAGTTGAGAATTCAGTTTTGTTTATCAGTACCATAGCAACGCTAACTTCCGCTGGAATTGTCGGATAGGAACCGTCCGTAGCCTTTCGCAAGAGTTCAATTTTTTGAACGCATCCGGATGACCAACGGACACGATTTTTTTCGCACCGCACTCGTTCGGACCCGGTTCGCACCCATTCGCATGCGGTCTGCGAATCTCCATAGGAAATGAATTACTTCCGGTCGTTTCGTAGCCGTATCGGAGCTGATTTCAACTGCCAGTGTGAAGGCGGCGTTAATTCGAGTTGGACTGTTACACACAGAGAATATTGTGCTTTCGGTTCTGGAGAGCTCCAACACAAATGTGATCAGATGGGTCGTACTTTGCTCATTGACCATTCAGTCATTTCCTGGTCCAACGGAGACATTCTCAAGTGGAGAGAACAATGCTTTCCTGAGCTTCCTGTTCCTAGACTTCCCAAAAACTCTGAACCAGCCATTTCAATGGAGCTGTGTACTACATCTATCAAAAGTCCCATCAAACAGTTATCTATGGAGATTTCTCCTTGCTATTCACACTTTCAGGAAGTATTCTGCCCCCAACAAGCCACTCAATTAACTCCTCATCGACTATGGGGTGGTGCAATAGATCTTCTGCCTGGTGAGGCCTGAGCAAAAGGCCATGGTTACATCGATCCATCATCAAGGTCGCATTTACCTCCCCTGCTGCTTTAGCTTTTTTTGATGCAAAGACGGACGGAGGCTTGCAGCCTTGACTACCGGTCCCTGATCAAGATAACTGTCAAATTATTATCTTCCCCTTCTTCTGGCTGCCCTGGAACTACTGTGTGGAGCGACCATCTTTGTCAAGCTGAATCTCCACAGTGCATTCAACCTCATTTGGATCCGGAGTGGGGATAAATGGAAGACCGCCTTTGTTACCCCTAAAGGCCACTATGAATATAGGGTCATGCTGTATGGCCTGGTAAACGCACCCTCTGTGTTCCAAGAATTCATGAATGAGGTGTTCTGGGAGTACTTCCACAAATTCATCCTGGTTTACATCAATGATATTCAGGTATACTCCCAGAACCTGGCCAAACATCGCCATCATGTTGCACTAGTGTTGAGTAAGCTAAGGGAATACCATCTGAAAGCTGAAAAGTATTCATTCCATTAGAGTGCCACCCAGTTCCTGGGATACAACATCAGCTGTGAGGGTATCCAGATGGATGAGGGAAAATTCATCCATCGTCCATCATTACAGTACCCTGATATCTCCCCTAACAACACTCCACAAAGTAAAGCCCAAGTCTCTGTCCTGGACCATGGAAGCATTCCACGCCTTCCAGAAACGAGTATTTAGCACCGCTCCTACACTCATCTATTCTGACCTGCAAAAAAAATGAATGGTGGAGGTCGACGCATCTACTACAGGCGTGAAAGCTATTCATTCTCAGCAGCAGGGAAATCCTCCTCGTCTCCATCCATATGCCTTTTACTCCAACCATACCGGAAATTGTTAGTCATCAAGCTCGCTTTGGAGGTGTGGCGGTTTTGGTTAGATGCGGCTCGTAATCGACCACAGAAACCTTGAATACCTCAGAGATGCAAACAGACTCAACCCCAGGCAGACACGTTGGGCCCTCTTCTTAACACAATTCAATTTTTCCATATCATATCTTTCAGCGATCAAAAACAAAGCAGATGAACTCTCCTGTATCCATTCCTCATCTGAAAGTCCTGATAAACTCGACCCATCGTTTCATCCAAGATCTTTGTGTCCCTGGAGAGGACCGCTGATGCCGTCAACCCTGAGCCAGCTCCGCCTCGGTGTCAATCAATCCACATATTTGTTTTGTCCTCACAACGTCTCAAACTGACGGAGTCCATGTTCACTGGGGACCAATTCCACCCTCTAACTCTTCCAAGACCAGCTCTGGTGGACTTATATGAACTGTGATGTCAGAAGGTTCATACAAGGTTGCCAGACCTGTGCCATCACAAAAAACACCTCGACACCTTACATCAGGCAAACTGCTACCTCTTAAAGGCCTCTCTATAACAATGGAAAAAGCAGAACTTCTGTTCAAACAGTTATTTCAAAATTTTGGCTTACCCGAAGATATTGTTTCTAAAAGAGGGCCCTTTAATTTTTCACTCGTGTGTGAAATCATTTATTTTCTTTCTAGGTGTGACCATCAGCTTATCTTCTGGCTATCATCAACAAACCAATGGGTAAAGGAAACCTTAAGTGATAGAGAAATTTCTGAGAACCTTCTGTCATCACCGCCAGAACTCCTGGAGGGTTTTTTTTTTTTTTTTTACCCTGGACTCAACTGTCTACCGGACTCACTCCAACCACCGCTCTTTCCATGGTCTGGAGAACCATCCAATGTACAAGGTGTTGACCACTGGTTAAAAGAAAGCAAGAGGGTTTGGGACTTAGCTCACCATCATTTCCAACAGCCAGTGCGACGCAAAAAGAGCTATGCCGATGCCCGGAGATTAGACCCTCCAATATACCAGCTCAGGCAGAAGGATTGGCTCTCAACACAGGACATCAAGCTTCACCTCCCGTCCAGACAGCTAAGTCCCCGCTACATTGGTCCCTTCACCATCCAAAGGCAGATAAATTCTGTGACATACCAGCTTCAGCTCCATCCTCAGTACCGGATTAATTCCACAATTCATGTGTCTAGATTAAAATCTTACCATCCCTCTCAATTATCCTCTTCTGCAGAGCCTGGTCCAGCTGCAGACCCTCCTCCACTGCTGTCCTACAAGATGGTCTCACCTACATCAAGGGGAGCTAGATTCCCAATGCCACGGAAATCCTCTTGAGTATCTTGTAGACTGGGAGGGCTATGGAGCAGACGAATGTTCCTTGGTACATCAAAATGACATTCTAGATTGTACCCTGGTTTCCACCTTCCATGAGTCACATCCACAGTGTCCTGCTCCACGGGGAAGAGGTAGGCCTCTGGAGCATTGGTCCACAGGAGCGGACTGCGGGGGTGGGGGGGTTAATGTCACGTGCAAACCAGGCTCCACCGCTCCTTCCACTCAACCATTAATGTCAATATTACTTCAATTCACTCCGCAATAGAAAAAAGGCTCACCTTTTAGTCAGCGTCTGGCCTCATTTGGGAATACGGACTCACCTGCCTGCATCCTTTCTACTCTAGCGAGTTCCCCTACATTTCTCCAGTTGTCTCCAGCACCTGCTTCTTACCTATTGTCTCCTCTGATATTTCGTCTCCCCCTGGCATTCTTCAGTCACTGTCTGCACCTGGTGAAAAGAAACAAGATTAATGTCCAGTTGATTCACGCAAGTGCTGCTTTACTATTGAACTGAATTCTTACCTGTATCTCCAATTGTGAAAACTGCTTGTGATTCAATTACCTTTGTGAGTCTGTGCTATCTTTACAACATGGTTTTGTGAGCTCAGAGTACATTACACAAATACACACATGGCTTTTGCATTTGTTCTCTGCATTGGTGTCTATATCTAATTCATGCCACCCACAAATATAATCTTTACATAGGAACGATTAGCTTGTTGAAAGCTTTGCAACACTCTGAAACTGTTGCACCACAAAAACAAAAACTTGCGTGCATTAATGCGTCTCTAAACTAGAGCCACACGATTAATCATTAAAAGACTGTGATCTTATTTCAGACACTCATTTAAACTTTTGACAAAATCACACCGGAACACTTAAATCTGAGTTTGCGCTGCCGCTGACCCAGAGAAAGCAATTATGTATAGGAAACAGCTTCACAAACAGTACTTTTTACCACACAGTATTGTTATTTCTGTGTTAAAAATTTCAAATTAGCGCAGAAGTACTGAGATACAATTTTATAGTTCGATATATAAACTGTCTACGGTAGCGATCAAAATGGAGCAAATCTCCTTTTCAAAGTAACTTGATGCTTCAGATAAAGATTGTATCAATTACATTGTTACACCAGTAGGTGGTGACAAGTGACTGTTAAAAAAATTATTTGTCATTGAATCATTCATTCAAGACATTCGTTCAAAAACGCTGATTCCCCATGTAGTAAAACAAGTGAAGTCTTTATGAGTCATTGAATCATTCCTTCAAACAAATTTTTAAAATAATTTATTCAAATTAATTAAACATTTTTTAAATAGACTGCAGCAATTAACATTTTGTCAGTCCTCCAGTATGTTATTTTTTTTATTTGTCTGTTCGGAATCGTTGGAGAATCTCTATTTAAAACAAAAAAATTTGATTCTCAATTCTCAACTGAACTAAAGTAAGTATCTTTTATAGGAAAGTGCCATGTGCTGTCACAAATAATTAGAAGACAGCCTCTTCTCATAGGATAAGTACACGCAGTCTGTAACCTGAAATCTGATTTCTTGGACTCTCTGGCAGATCCTCACACCATATTGAAAAGTTAATTACTGTTAGATTAAAATATTGTGGATGTGCAACATCACATTCATGATATTTCTCATTTTGTTGATCCTTTTTTTCTACTGCATCTACATATTGAAGCAGTAATCTGTTCCAATTAATTGAGAACTGTATATTCCTCCACATGAGCCACCAAAAAAAAAAAATAAATAAATGCAATTTGGAATATTTGGATGTTGTTCTTTATTGCTTTGTACTTGCACAGGATAGACAAATTCCAGATCATGCCTCCAGATTCTCTTATGAAGTGACTCATGGGCCTGTACAAGTGTGCAGTCGTACCTTTCCTGTGCTTTTATAAAGAATTCGCTTTTTTCTTTCTATCACCATAAGACATAATGCCAATAAATGGCAACTGCAACTGTAGCTTGTGGTCTCAATTCGCCCGTTCTGAGGGGAGTTCCTTCTCTATAGTAGAATAGTCTAGCTGGGAAATGGAAAAAAACTGCCAACATGTGTAATGGATGTCAGAATAAGAGAGCAATTTACAGTAAGTGGGTTTAACTTCTTTCTGTCTTATCTTAGAGAAATGGTAAGAATCCGGAAGATTACCACCTAAAGCGAATCTCAATTGACAGCCAGTAGTGTTGTCCCTGTATCCCTGACAATGCTTGATTACTCACCTCTATCAACTTGAGAGACACTTACCTTCATGTTCTGAGCGTCTATCTAAACTGATGTCTGCCTCTGTGCTACTGATAGAAATACCCAATAGACACATGAAACTCTCACTCAGCTGTCTTTTTTTCGATGTGGACACCACACAGCTAGAGACAGAAAAGATAATTTAGTGGACCATTTGGATGAGGGTCAGGAGAGTGTAGTTATTTTTGAAGGCAGTGACACCTGTGTGCTTACCTTGTGGACATGCCTTCATTAAGGAGTGTGGAAGAGCCCACAGACAGAATCACAATAAGTGTTGAAAGGAAGATGAAACTGAACTGAGGAAGAAGAGCGGACATAACCAATATCTCCTTCAAGATTCCACCCAGTGACCCAGTAGTTCAACAGTAAGCAATGGGTCTTAATAGGTCACAAAGCCACACCCATGAAGCAGAAATTTCAGTCTGTAATCCCAAAACATAGAGGAGAATTAGCATTTTCAAGCCATGAGTTTCCTTGGTTATTTCTTATGGGTTTTTAGAACGGTGGTTTTTGATTTATGTGCAAAATAAGGTATATATTTGGCTAAAGTCAAGATGAAACAAAAGTAGCAACAAATATTTTCTTATGTTTTGTGACGTACACACGCGAATGTAACGTATTATCAAAAATAAAATAAAAATGTAAGGCAGAGACTTCTATGCATCTGTTGTTAATTGGATGTTGAGATGTGGGCATGGCACTCAAAAGTGCAGGCAGATGAATGTGAGCTTGCAGGGACAGGGTTTAGTGGACTAAATAATTGGAGAAGTTCCGCATGGTCATCAAAGAGAAATCTGTCATTTTCATCAGAAGGTCCAGATATGACATTTTGATTAAACATTACAAGGTCAATATTTTTGAAAGATGCTCAGATGAATTATCACAATAAAATCTATAAGATGCATTCAGAAAATAGATTAGAGATCAACCGATAATCGGTTTTACCGATATTTTCCCTGATATTTAAGCATTTTCCCGGTTCGGGTCTATGCATATCATTAGTCTCGATATGTCGCGCTCATAATGCCGTTCACTCACCGGGTTGATGATCAGGAAATGCTCCATAAGCACGGTCACCGTAAACTATATTAACATCTACTATATAACCTTTATTTCGCTAGTAAAAATAAATAAAACTACAGCTCAGTGGAAATTAATAATTATCTCCGCGAGAGAAGTTCTGTGTAAACGCACAGATAAAAACAGTGCTCTGTCAGCAGGTATTTCATTATCTAGAGACCGACAAAAAACATTATTAATAATTCTGATAACATGCCAGAAGAGATGGACTCGGTAATTGCGATGATGTATTCACTGTTTTGTTCATTCTTCTGACAATGTTTGCGTTTTCCAGCGAATGCATGCGTAATATATGCATATTAATATTCCAGCGTATTCCATTCTCTTTACTCTTTAGCCTATTAAACACATAAACCTTTTAAAACTTTAAATGTTTTAAATGAGTTTAAATGTTTTTATTATATTTATGCTTATATGTATGGGGAGTTGATAGACTCTCCTGTCATTTAGTTATGTTCTCCATATGAAAACATTAGACTTTGTAAATGTATTTTGCCTGTTGTTCATATTAATGTTGTTGTTATAAATAAAAACAAGCAACTGGGATTACTAAGCTACACTAAAGTTGTAATGTTTTTTTATTCAGGTTATTTAATGTTTTATGCTTTAAAAAAATGAATTATTTGTACACGCTATATTTGTTAGAATCGTTAACTTGTTTGTTGTTTACCTGATCAAAGGTTTTATAAAATAAAATAAAAATAGTGACAGCGCACTATTATATCTAATTTTTTTTTTCACACTCTTCAAGACTATTGATGTAGAAGTGTGTTTTGTTTTGTATTCAAGGAGGGAGTGGAATTGCAGAAATTACAGTATAATACATGTTAAAACAGTTTGTTCTGTTGAAATAATTGTCAAAAACAAAGTATTAGTGTCTTACTCCTTTTTTGATCCAGAGTAGGCTATTTTAAGTTGTTTCTGCTGATATAAGGAATCTAAGTGATCAAGCCGGCGCCTCGCGTGCACAAATAGCCTACAATATAAGTTCTTATTGCTTGACATCGTAGCCACTTATGAGACAACTAAAATAAAATAATTTAATTTGTATGTTTTACGATATGTAGGCTGTCAGCATGAGAATCGCCCTGCCTTGGGGTTGGCCTAATTCCAAACAGATTTTTTTGCGTATGTGAAGGATGATATAAGCAGATATTGGAACACAAGAGAAGTGCAAAGCCTTCTTTACGTAATAAATAATAGTTGAACTATAACGATTTAACAGAAAGAAAGGTATGTGAGCCCATTGTGGTGTTCAGTTTCAGTTTAGCTTTAAATAAGTTTGTTATAGGCATGGCATTTAAAATGAATTTTGCTTTAAATGAATGACACAATTTATTTTTATTTTATATATATATTTAAAATTTTTGCTCTGTTCTGAATACCTTTAAATGTAAAGGATTTGGAGTGAGGGGAAGTAAAATAGGCTACATGGTGTTTTATAATAGTGTTTGTTAACGTTTCGTTTAATTTAGGCTACCAGCATTTTACATATTTCTGAATGTAATAATAAAAGGCAAATTATACACCGATGCGACTTAGCCTATCTGTTTTTTTTTTCTTTCTCAACAACGCAAGTTTGACCTGGTGCGGCTTATTTTCGGTAAATAATATAATTGTGCTGTAGTATTAAAAAGTGCATATAGAATGAAACAATTATGTTATGTTCATTACTACCACCACCCACAAATTATAACTTTGGGTTTAATCTGTATAATTTTGACAGGGTCCTTGGAAAATGTCTCCCCTGTAAGGGTTCCACTCCATGGCTCCAAAAAGTTTGAAAACCCCTGGTTTAAACAACCGTGATGTATTGTTCTCTTTTAAAAGGTTGGATTTTGAAACTGTGATATGTTTTAATGTGTTTAAATTATGTGTGAATTATCCCAAACACTAAGACAGTGCTATCTCTCTATGAGATATGTGATTTTAGTCATATATATATTTTTTTTCATCTGAAATATGTGCATATTAAAGTGAGAATTGAGGAAAAACACATCTTTGGGATGGAATTAAATAAATAAAAAGTACTTTGGTGACTTTTTAATCATATTTATTTTCAAATAAAAGCAACAGAACTTAAATTACATCCAGTTTATTAGCAAGACAACGCAAGAGTGAATACCGTGACATCCGCCTTTGAATTCATAGGTGTTTGATCCACTACTAGAAGAGTGCCACTACAGTCCATCTTGGCTGCACTTTTTTCAGTCCTCCCCTCACTGCAGCCCCCTACTCTCGCCTAAATTTCAGGCGAGGGGCATCTCAAATGAGCCCAGTGTTGCCAACAATTTTCAAAGGAAAGTAGCTAAAGCCTTCCCAAAAAGTCGCTAAATGTAGTCTAGATGATGCCACACACAATTAGCATATTGTGACGTCATCATGTTGTACATGCATTATTGTCAAATAAAGCTGTTCTCATTTGCATATTTTCTGTAAAACAACATAACGAGCATGATATAGTGAATGACAAAAAAAATGTACGTGTAAGTTCAATAAAGTTTAAATTATCATGTTTGAATATGTACAATGTACAGTCTCTAAATTAATGATGTGAAACTGGATGAATTAAAGCTCTGTGATAGTGAGAGTCGCTTGCTCTAAATCTAGCGGAAAAAAAGTCGTCAAAAACATATTGAACATTCTTTTTTTTTTAACAGTCACGAAGTAAGTTTCAAACCAAATGTAGTGACTAACTACTATACAGTAGCTGCATCCTTCAAATGGCGCAAAGTCGGACCGAGCGTCCGTGAGGGGCTGCCCTTTACTTTCGCTTAAAGGAGAACTCGGTAACTCTAGCGAACTCTCGTCACTTCTTCGCTGATTTTCCCTTTTGTTGTCGCATGTTTTCCCCACGAGCTCCCCCTACAGCTGTGGGGGGGAGTATATTTCACAACACAGTCGTAAAAAACTCAGTTGCGGCGGCCTCCTCCCCCTCTCTACGCTGCTCATGTGCGTTTGTTTTGATCGGAGCAAGCCAACTGTATCGCGTGGAGCTATGTCTACCGAGGTGTGTGATCTGGTAATACATCATACATGCGTGTGTGTTTATGTCGAATTGCCGTAAAGCAATTTGTGTTTCGCGCTCGTTCTCGTTCTAGTTCTCGCTTATCACAAGACTTCCAATTTCTAACTTGCCGGGACGGTAGTGTTGCAAGTTGCAAGGTTGGTTTTCCGCCTGGGAACGCTGGGGGGAGCGGGGAAAGTCACCAATATCACCAGAACAGGTTGTTTAACCATCCAAATGATTTCTAGACAGTTTTATTAAGTTAAAAAAGTTACCAAGTTCTCCTTTAAGTTGTTGGCTTATTTGTGTCATTGAACTTTACGTTGATCGTTCGCCGGTTCCGTCTCCCACGTTTTCCTGAGCCTTTAAACCTTGCTACAAACTGCTCTAAAGTTTTTTTTTATTTTTTTTTATGAATTCTGGGGTAGGCAAGGTCACAAAGGATCCATCTGTCTGTTGTATCCTTCATTGCACAGGAAACTTATTTGTATTAAAGATTATGATAAAATTGATCATTTTATCATATTTTCTTCAGTAGTAACTAATTTTGAGATCATACTGCAATCCAGCTCAGTACAAGTAGGAAATGGAAGCTTCCAAATAAAATGTTGGCCTGTAGGAACAATTTGGTTTCTGAATTGTCTTTAATTTTGAAGCACCATTTTTAATAGCCTATTAAAATATCGCTTAGGTCTACATATTAGAAAAATGCTATTTTGACAGTTGGAGTAATAACAATAACCATCGTCTTCTTTGTAGTTTTTACCTTTTATTTATGTAAAAGTCTGTTTCAGAGACAAAACGTGTAATTGGTAGCAGCTAGTTATCTTTTATCTCGTGTTAGATGTTGATGCACCTGAGGGAAACCGTGGTATTTGTACATTTTCTATCGGGCTAACCTGGCTGTCTGAAGTAAAATTAGTCTTTTTCATCTTTTCTCCCCGGTTTCAGCTGTGTTTCTTACCGAGGTAAATGTGTCTCCCCTCCGCCTCAGCCTCAGAGAAATTGGCGCCCTTCAGTCAACTCGCTCGCTCGGTCTCCTGGGTAACCATTGTAAACAACGCGCCCTACAGCACTGAGGTGAACAGCGAACAAAACCAGCCATGGCTGCCTGCAACACAGAGTATTTCGATCAGATCGGAAATATTCAAAAGATCATACACGAACGGTAAGAACGCTGTGTACTTTTTCCTTTTGCTTATTCACAATAAATCCTGTATTGTCTCGATTAAATGTTTTGAAATTGAAGTGGGCCTTGAATGAAGCAGCGCGGTAGATTTCAGCTCTCGCGGACTGTAGCGTTAGCTGTATGGCTCTGTGAGCAGGAGGGTGATAATAACCAACGGGACAGCGGTGAACGACTCTTTGTAGATTTTGAAATAACATGATTTTTTTAATAAACACCCGTGTATAGCAGTGAGCTCAAGTAGTATGTCGGATGTATTATCTATCTTTTGGATATCGCCTTTTTCACAATTAACGTACTGTAAAGTTAACGTTATTAGGATGACAGATTCAGTAAGTTAGCCTAACGTTATATCACAATATTTGTTCTTTTTCTCTTTAGTTTTTGTGAGGGATGTAAAGTTATACTAAATGTAAAGACGTAAAGAACTATTACTGTACTATTATAAAGTTCGTCAATTTGGTAACGCCTGAATTCATCTAAGTTAACGTTACTGCTACTCAAGCTATTTACTTCATCGCTGTAACTTAGTTCTTTCTTCTTTTTGATCTAATTCATTATTTGTGGAACTGAATGGAAGAATCGTTAACACTAAGTTACCTTTTTTTTTTTTTTAGGGAGAGAAGAAGACATGAACTGGAAGAAAAACTGTTTTCCTACTTAAGATCAGAGGAAAGACTGTAAGTATAACAGTAACTTAGACCCTTATATTATGAAATTAATAGTAAATATCAAGAAACCTATATATTTGAATGTTTTTAAATATTTATTTTCTGCTTACCAAGACTGCATTTATTTAATTAAAAAACAGTACTATTATGAAATAGTATTACAATTTAAAATAACTGTTTTCTGTTTGAATATAAATGCAATTTATTCTATCATTACTCCAGTCTTCAGTGTAACATGATCCTTCAGTCTAATATGCTGATTTGCTGCTCAAGAAATATTTATTATTATTATGATCAATGTTGAAAACAATTGTGTACAATTACAACAACAGCATTTATCTGAAATAAAAAGCTTTTGTAACATCATACACTACCATTTAAAAGATTGGGGTCAGTAAGAATTATTATTATTATTTTTTAATAATAGAAGTGAAAGAAATTAATACTTTTATTCAGCAAGGATGCATTAAATTGATCAACAATGACAGTAAAGACATTTATAACGTTACAAAAGATTATATTTCAAATAAATGCTGTTCTTTTGAACTTTCTATTCATCAAAGAGAACTTTTTTTCAGCATTGATAATAATCAGAAATATTTCTTGAGAAGCAAAATCAGCATATTAGAATGATTTCTGAAGGATAATGTGACACTGAAGACTGGAGTAATGAT
>FLSR01004888.1:3125663-3185430 GCA_900092035.1 Leuciscus waleckii | reverse complement strand
GACATATATTCTGAGCCTCAATTAGACCATTGCCATAATCCTGTAATTGTCTGTCTAATTGTCTTCCAGTGTTTAAACTTTCACACTTATTGTTGTTTGGGAACAATCATAAACACTCCAGCACTCATTTATCACTGCACGCAAATGAGAAAAAGAAAACAACAGCTCCGTCAGATTGTCACTTAAAACTGAACAGTGCTCCACAGCTTAATATCAAATTAGACAAATTGTTTAATTACACTACCACAAATTAATCGCCCTGTATTCAGATAGTGAAGTGCCACTGAATTTCCCTTTTTGTGAAAGAAACCCGTGTTCCTCCTTTTTGTGCGTGTTGTGTTTTGTTTTGTTGCTGCAGTGGTAGCCTAAAATTGCAATTGTAAGAGATACCTGCTAATCTAGCTGCCAGTCAAAGAATATCACTTTAATTTCTATTACACTAAACTGAACTTGATTGCTTAATTGCTCAAATTCATACCACCACCTCATATCGTAAAGCTCTCATTTCTCTTTTCTTCCCTGATGATTTTTCATTCCCACTCTGATTTTAACAATGCTAATATTTGTCTGCTTGTAACTGCACGGACCACTTTAGGTGTTATCGTGTGTAAATGGTAACTCTGGTCTCTTTTGGGAGTGCAGATATTGTCTTACGAGAATGAAGTGGGAGGTTGGAGGTAATCCCAGCGCCCTCATCTCAGCCACTGGTTACTCGCCAAACTGATTAAGAGCCTGGCAGGCACTATTAAGGGCACTCACAAAGGAATACACACGCTGATTGGCGCTACATTTAGGGGCAGAAACATAATCTTCCTCTTCCATTGCTTTGTTTGTAATGTTTAATGAAATAAGAGGTTATATTGGAATTTGTATGTGATGTGTCTCGTAACTTTGGTCACTTTGACTGCCATGTTATTAAGCCAGTGCCATGTTACAACTAGTGTTTATAAGCAAATAGTTTTTGTCATTTAGATCGTTGAAACGATCTATGTTAGTAATGATTTGACTTGAATTCATTTCAGTTGGAGTACAAGAATCATATTACCAGACTGAAGAAAGACAAGAAGAAAACGGGGAGCATGGGGGAATCAGAAGCGGACGAGGTAAGAGAAAATTATCATGTCATCTATGGAAATTACAGTTCAGTGGGGAATTTACAAAGCTATCTCTGTGCCTTTGATAAAACTGCAGTGCTGTGATGGGATCCAATGGAAGTGTGTCTTTTTTTTTTTTTCAAAAGAAGAGAGTTGAGAGTTATAGAGAAAAATACCACAACCATTATTCAGCTCAGCCTCCCTCTTCAGGAGACACTTTTGACAGTTTATATGGGGTATCAGTGTTCAAAGGCCACAATTAATTTTTAATCAAAAGCAAATTGGAAAGTGCTTGAAGTAATTACTGTTTTTCTCAAATGACTGCTTTGGTTTAACAAAGGAGTATCACAGTCTTAAAACAAAATGATATTACACATTTTTAAAAGGCCGTTTAAAATTAGAAGAAAAAAACACAAATGGAAAAGAGTATTTTTAAAGACTCTTACAGCTAATGCAATCCAACTGATCATGTGTCATTTTTTCTTTGTGACAGTCTGCAGTATTGCACATCACACGTACGACAGCTAAAACAATATGCGCCCAAACTCTTTCTGTCAGTCCCTCGAATAAAAGTCGCTGTTATGCAGATTGCTCAGCGGTGGTCGTGAGGCTGTTCATTTTCCCTCTCGTATCTGTAGGCCGCAGGTGTCTAATCCTGGCGCTTTTGCCCGAACCGACAATGTAGTTCAAGCCCGTGGCTGTAGCTTTCCCTCTCTTCAAGCGACTCGAGCTCTCTCGGATGAAATGTGGAAGACAGCTCATAATGACTTAGAGCATTCTGTCTAGAGCAGTCACTTGTGACTATGCCGTATCCCCCCCCACCTCCCTCCCCAAATCCCACCCCCCCTTCCAGCCTGCCGATATTGTAATGAGCAGAGATGGGAGGAATCACTCCATTATGCATAGACGCCACCACTGGCTGCGTGCATGTCCCCGAGGCTGCAGCATTCATTAAGGGGAGCTTACCAGCCTGAAAGCTGGGAAGCCATGATAACGGGATATGATTTTCATATTTAATATATTCCTTGGAAGAGCAGGCGCGTGCCGCAGATTGATAGAAGAATCAATTGCTACTTTAGCGAAACACTTTCTACTTTGCCCTGCAGCTAGCGATGGAATCACTCAGCCAAGAAATTAACTTTTCCTCTCACTCCATTTCTTTTTTCCTTTTTTTTTACTTCCACACTGGATCTGCCAGACAGACCGCGTGGTTTACAGTGGATGTTATTAAGCAGCTAACGGGTTGGTATTTAAGACCCTTATCAGAAAAGAAACAGAAGCCATGTTTTTTTATTTTTTTATTATTATTATGTGTGCTGATTTTTTTTTCTGTACCCATCCACCACTCTTCCTCCATAGTGCAGTATTTCTGTCATGAAACAGAGTTTAGGAGCATAGGATTGTTAATAAGATTAAAAGTTAAGACACTGATCTCAGTGCACTCAGCTGAACAGACAGTTGGAAGAAAATCTAACCTTGACCAAAAGAAATCTTAGTCAGTCTGTATAAAGCTACAAAAATGATACTTTGAAATGTTTTAGATTAAAGTTTATTTGAAAAGAAGCCACCGTAACCTGATTTGTCAGGGTTGAGTTTTGGGGCCAAGGACTAGTGGAAGTAAAGCAATGAGAGAATGATATAGCAGACATTTAGCTCCCACTACTGGCAATGAGGTATCCTTACCGGCCAATTAATTTTAGCACTTTGTAAATGCCTTGACTCAATGTACTTGACATGCCTTTTTTTGTTTTTCTGCAGTTTTACTTCCTTTCATTTTCATGAATTTAGAAAAGTAGTATATCACATTTTTACAGATGTATTTGAGAAATATTAAACTTTTTACATTGGTTAAATATTCCAAAACTCTTCCCTTGAGTATTCAAACGGACATGCGTCAAAGGGTTTGTTAGTTTACCCAAAAATGATAATTCTCTCACTTTTGTGTTTCTCCAAACCTGTATGACTTTCTTTTTTCTGTCGTACACAAAAGGAGATGCCAGGGTATTAACAATATACAAATAGAAGTGCATTGGGACTGACTCTAAGGATCTCAAAAATGACAACAACAAAAAAACACCAAAAAAGTTCTTCACATGACTAGCGTGCAATATTCCAAGTAGGGATGGCGAAAACTAAAAAAATTCTTGACCGACCAACGAGCCTCATTAGCCGGTTGAAACCGATTAACCGATTCGTTTAAAATATGCTACGCTATTTGAAATAACAGCCATTTCGAGCCACGCCTGCAATTTCGCAACTCTGTCGCATCTCTCTGCCGCTCTGCCTCCCGCTCACACACACACTGCGCCGCCCTTCCACTCACGTCACTTTTTTAAAATCCCCTATGGCGTGAAACATGAGTCCCGCAAACGCGGCGCCGAGGAGCTTTTATGTAATCGGAGGACAAATGGCTCCTTATGCATTTTCCTATTAACAGTGGAAACAACTTAAAATACTCTATCATTTCTGGTCATACAGAAAATAATAATACATTATTCTCAACTACTTTTATTTGTGTAAACTCACAATAACAAGAAAACGTTGTGCTTTTGTAAAATAAAATAAAACAATCAGACGCACTTTCATGATCTCCGTAAACTGGAGCGCAAGAACTGAAACAAAATATAGCCTATGTAGGCTAAAGCTTGAAATGTCCACTTTAAAACGAACAAATTCGAATCGAAAGCTAATACCTTCTGATTATGTAATTGTATGAAAGGTGCATTTCTCTCTAAAAGCGCATCTGCTTAACAGCGGAGATGGAGATGTGATTTTAGCTGACACTTAGAAAAACAATAGTTTATTAATGGCTCTTCTCATTCAGCACTGCGGGAAAAATATAAATTCTTTCCAGGTTATAATTTGGCCTTAGAAAACCAGTAAAATCGACATGTTTTCCATATTAATTTGTGAATATTTTAAATGTTTAATAAAGGGGCAAAAAGTCATAAACAAAAATCAGAAAATTTGTCGATATTTACTTTTTTGCGCAGCAGTTGGTGTAGCCAGTTCAAATAAAAATTTTGGTGTTCAACTTTGCTTTTTAAAAAGACAACAACAGTTCGTTTTTTCGTTTTTCAATTACGGGTTAAAAAAGGAAAAACGAATGGACACAAAAGTAGCCTACATGGATCGTTTGGACAGAATACGAGACATAATTCTTTATTAAATTCATATAAGAAACAATAATTAGCCTTCTCGGAGCAGAAATGAGGGCGAAACACCCAGAAACTCCTTATATGTGTCGTCCGCAGTATAAGGGTCTTTCCCTGCCATTAATGCTTGGATAACACGCCACGTCTCCTTCCATTAATAATAATAATATGTCTAATGCGGTGGCTGGATATATATATATAAACTTACCAACGTCCTTTGCCGTGATTTTTGGAATGACTTATCACGAGAGAAAAAAAGGACGTTTTAGGAGATATTTATACCTTGTGAGCACGCGAACCCAAACGCTGTGACCTCGCCCAAATGTTTTTATTGGTTTATTAAGTACAAACAGGCGAATTATGAAAAATTGAGTGTGAGGGATTTGTTCACTTCACACAAAAAGATCTTGGAATGAGATGGCTAACTGTAGTAGCATTTAGTCCACTGTCTATTATAGCCTAATTTAGAGATCACTTTTTTTTTTTTTTACCGACTACCGACAACTTTGATCGGTTAACGTTGATACGGTCAACCATCGGTCAAACGGTCATCGGTTAACATCCCTAATTCCAAGGATATCTTAACTGGTTGCAACATACCAATTTGAATGTGCAGAATGAAGGTCTGTTTATAACACAAACCTATTATATGGTTTTAGAAGACCCGAAATAGTACACAAATCTTTTGTCATTTTGTGATGTTTGATATGTAAGGGATAATGTAGTGCGAGGCGGTTGTTATAGTGAATCTAACCCCGACAGGCTGATCAGGACCCCGACGCAAAGCGGAGCATTGAATGAGAGCCCATAATAATTTGATGTAGCTTTACAGTTCTAACGATAAATTTGATATTTTATTATATGATATGATTAATATCATATTTTTAAATATGATGGTTTCATTATATCGTGTCGTGATTATCTCTAAGGTGGACTCCCAACTTAATATAAGATATTTACCATCTGAATCTAACCATGTCACACGATCGTGTCAAGGATCAGCCAAAATTCCACATGCATCTTTAAATGCGTTTTTTAGAAAAAGGTGAATTTTTTTGCCATCTAGTGGTTTAAAGGATAATAAAGGAAAATGCGCATTCTCATATGAAACAGAAATGGCAGCACTTATCAGTTATTGCCACCAGTGTGACTGTCTGCAACACACATGCCAGCATTATTTGCATAGTGCAAAACATTATATTGAACACTATCGAACTTTTGTTATAATTTTATAGAGGAAAATTATGTCAGGATAATTATCGTTATCGTTCTTGCGCCTAGCCCTAATTGCCATCAACTCCTGTCTGCCACCACTTATATCTACCATATCTATTGTTTCACTTGAACAGCACCTGAGCAGGTTCCAGCTCCCCAGCACACACGGATCATCACAGAGTGCTGTCATCTTCACAGGTCACCAGACCTCCAGCCGCTCATCAAGACATGATCAACGTTCACCATCTCAGACAGAGCTGATGCCTAATCATCGTTCACTCTCTCCTCTACAAAGTGGCCTTTGTATGCACTCCCATGTTTCAAAAGCCAGTGGCACTGCCATTTTATCTGATAACATTCTAAACTCAGGTGATTTCCTTGAGGACAAATGTTTGAGTGACGTGCATGAAAAGCAGATGGAGTCTGATTGGGACTTCTCTCAGAGGGCAGGAGAGCAGCAAAGATGGGAAGAACGAATCTCACCTCACGTGACCCTGAAGGAAGCTGAAGTGTCCTCTCTATCTGTGACCGTGAAGAAGCCTGCGGACATTGTGTCATTAAAGCGGTGTCCGACCCGCAGTCCTTCCCCAGATACCACCGATCCAAGAGATTCCTCACAGTACATGAACTCTGGAGATGAGGATGAGAAAGTGTCTGCAGAGGATGAAGGTGACTCTGTGCCAAGACTTCAAGATCATCCAGGTTTGAAATTCCTGCTCAGTTACTTTTAATTCCACATTGTTAGCAAACAGATGTATTGACATGACTTGACAAGTTTCATCAATGTTTGTCACTTTTTAAATTGATTAGCCCAATTTAAGAATTATACCTACTCATCGTGGTCTTATACACATTTCAGATTTCACTAACAGCAGACGTCCCAGCATTCTCAATCCAGCTGGTGAAATTAAACCAGACGTCTCGATACAGACGGACAGTGATGTTTCAGTTTCACCGAGTCAAAGTGGGCATGACACCTGGAGAGGAGATGATGTAATCAAGAGGAGAGTGTAAACCTATTCAAACCAACAGTGGCACACATGAGCAGGTCAACACACGGCAGTATGGAAGGCCTGACCCTCTCGAATCCCCCAACAGGTACAGTTGCTTGGATTGCTCGACGGTTTTCTCACTTCTGAAAGCAGATAGAAACTATAGACCTAAAGACCGGCCCTACTGGTATGTTTACTGCACAGTGAGAGATTTCTCATTATCGATGCAATTACAGTCTCTTGTTCACTTATCTAAGTATTATCATATAGATGCACCTGACTATTACTCTAGTTTAGAAGATATGAAGTCGAAATGAAACGGAAGCAAAATTGTAAAAGATTAAAGTGCCGTTTAAGATATTGGTTTCCCTTTAAATTATTATTGTTTGTTTTGCCCGATTAATAGTATTTGCATAAACCTAAAGAATTTAGTTTTAAGTATATATATATTTTTTTTTAGAGGTGTAACTGTTCACAAAATTCACGGTTCGGTTCACGGTGAATGTTGCTGATTTGTGGACGTAAAGCCTATAACTAGTTTATTCATGGCACAATGTTTCTCCTGGTTTCCATGCCAGCGCTGTTTGATCTGATAGAGATCTACTGTTAATAACAGAGAAATTTGAATGCTTCTCACTAGATCTCGCAGCGATGTTATTACTTCTGTGGCGAATTCAAATGCTTTCTTTACTGGATCTCTTAGCGCTGTGTTGTAACAGTGTCGCTTGATCAAGATCGGCTCGCGCTGCACTGATAAATGGTCCGTGAAGCACAAAAGTAGCGCAGTTTGGTTCCGCTTTCATTACGTTTGACATTTGATGTTGGGCAACGTTGTGTGGTCACGACTGCTAACAAAATTTTGGTCACACCGGCAGTAAAAATGGTCCAACGAATCGTTTGGTTTGTAATGCGATACCGAACCGAAAGCCTTTTACCGAACGGTTCAATACGAATACGTGTATTGTTACACTCCTATTGTTTTTTACTTGATAACAAGATATAAAGCAAAGAAAATCTTTTTTCGCAGATGTTGAAATCACTCACTAATGCAGTCAGTAGTAGAGTTTCTACTCAAACCACAACAACAGGGAGGTTTTTTTCTCTGTGTGTGGTTTTCTGGGATGGGGGATGCGTGTACATGTGCACAGGGGTGTACAGATATAATGAACTGGGGTTCTGCAGCCAACAACCTCACTCAACGGGGCTCAATTGTGGCTTTAGGACACCTTGTATGGACGGCTCAGACCCTGAATCCAACATTATTGCCCTAATCCCAGATAATGCTGTAAGGGAGCAATTTTCTCCTCGGGAGATTTGACCCCAAGTCCCAGGAAACTCAACTATTTCTTGACTTCATAGAATGTTCTGAAGAATGAAAGTGTGGGCATCATGATGGCTTCGCTCAGACAGATAGTTAGTAGGTTTGCATGATGTGCATGGACTTATTCTATTTATAGTAAATATGCAATACTAGTTATAATATATACACAACATAAATATGTACACATCTCAAATGGACATAGAACTTTTGAAAGTAAACTGTTATGTAATCTTATGATAAATCTAAAAATACAGGTGTCATATTAAATCTATAATTGAATGCCCATATAAAAGCTGGGCCATTTGCATTTGCATTATAAAATGTACTTGATAAATTTAGACTACATGCATGTCTGAATACTAGAGATGGAATTTATTTTTATTATAATTTTTTTTTTTAATGATTGATACCAATACAGATTATGTTTACACTCCTGTTTGATAATATGCTGAACAGATTTTTAATCCTTTTTGTTTGTAATTTCTCCCTCTTGACACAATATTGAATTCATTTTTGGGGGGACTTATAGGGGACTATATCTAACTGTATAGCTTTTTGTGTACCTCAAAATGAATAAGTAACTAAGAGTGTGTTCACACTTGGCATGTTTGGTTTGATGAAAACAAACTGTGATTGCTCTGTTAGTGCTGTTCAGTTGAATACAGTAAGTGTTAATGCTGGCATCTGAACCCTGGTGCGCACCAATCAAGCGGACCGAAACCGCTGAAAGATAGGTCTCGCTCGCTTCCAAATGAACTCTGTTGTTATCTGGTAAGGCAACATGGATCAAAGACAGCTAAACTAACCAAAAACGGTATATGATGTCACAAAATGTGACCCTAACAAGGTCAGAATGCTCAAGCATACCCGTTTTTTCTCATCATTGTCACGATGTTGTCCATCACAGTTCGTTACAGGCATCAGAACCGCATCTCCTCGCAGCAGATCTTCGTTTGTGTGTGTGACGGAGGGATTCCTGCCACTGTTTTGACTCCTTTACACATTTTATAAGCTCTTCACAAGTTCTCAGCTGGTCAAAACTGCATCATATGTGGCTACGCAAATACAACGAGTGCATTTAGCCCCGAACACAGCATTGTTTTGGATGTTTGGTTACTTCAGTTGCAAAATATATGTAAAAAGCTGACTAATCAGGTTGTGAACGTATCCCTATGACTTTAGGTTTGGTATCTTTAGGTTCGGTGTTAAAAATGCCAATGTGAACTCCAATCAGACCAGGACTAAATGTTTTTTTTCTTTTTTTTCTTGGTCCAGATCAAACGAACCAAGCGAATCGAACTACATGTGTGAACACACCCTAACCAATGTTTCCAGTAAATGGCAATGCTTATCGGTAGCCACGATATTTAAGAACCGATTAAGTAGAAAAGTGTGAGTACTGGTTAAAACATATTGGTCAAACGGATTAGCTGTCTATTTTTACCCTTTTTTTTTTTTTTTTTTTTTTTTCCCCCCCATTGTAGGATATAAGAAGAGCCACTCAATGTAGAGTATAAGCAGAGTATAAATAAGATTTGTAAGGTTTGCCAATGCGTTGTCCCTTCAACCCTATCGTAAAACATGCTCCTGTGGTTATAGACATCACTTTAGAAAAAGAAACCATGGAATGACATGCAGCATTTAAAACAATGTGTCATGACGAACTTCATAACCCTCCAGGACAGTGTAATTTAAGGTTTATACTAATTACTCCAGCTATATCCTTTTTGTTCTTTATTACTTATTTTATTTTTTCTGCATTGAATAAATAGATTAAGAAGCCTGCTTAATAATATTGCCAAGTTTACACATGAAGTGGATTATCCACTTTAATGAGTTGCTTGAATACATATTTAGCACAAAGGTATGCATGCAAATTCTGCGTTTTTGGCAGAATACTTTGTTTGCTTCATGCATAAAGGCCCTGTGATCAAATGAGATGACTATCAAAACAAACAACCCCTTCACTTTAGATGCTAATGTGCATGCAAAGCCCCAGTGGTTCCCTATGGAGGTGATTGTAAAGTGTTTCCTAGTAATTTAAGACCTTTCAATAGATTAAAATGACATTTTATTGACACAACCCACCACTTGGGCTACCACGTTTCCTGCCGTCTGTTAAATGAATATGGTTTGTAGTGACCTCTCTGGCATATTATTCGTCTTTGTGAATGTTTGCTGTTAAACATGAATGTGAGAGTTTTTTTGGCCTTGTGAAGAGGCCTGGCTAAGAACAAAGCTCTTGTAACGTAATTGTGCGTGTAAGCAAGAGAAGGAGAAACCATTAGTATCAATCTTAGCATTTAGTAAATACTGTGTCACACATTTTGTGATGCGAAAGTGGAGTCAAGGCTATCGTGCGCTCAGGTCTAGAGAGGAGAGTGTATCATTGTATTCTTTCGAGCGTTCCCTTCATGAGGCTGTCCTCTCAGCCTCTCATATGACGGTACGAGTTTGTGTTTTCAAAGATCTTGATGTGCTTCAGTTGATCTTTCGACTAACCCATTGTACTTCTACCTTCGTAAAAGGAGAGACCAGCACTAAAACACCCTGTAATGGATCCGTTGTCAAGCCCTTTCAATGATGCTGCTGTATCTTCACCGATTGATTTGTTAATATATTTGTGTCTCAGTTTGTGTCATTTTCATGTTTTATCGACTTTTCAGAAAGAGTCATATCAGTTCCCTTGTCTCTAGGGTGGACTAGAATATATGCTAGTGGAACCATTATTGCTGTTATGGAGAAAACAAATAGCTGAAATATAGAGGACATGCTCCTCATAAATGGTCTCAAGAGCAACACCTATAGATGTGCCAACAATATTCTGTAATCAGCTGCTGTTTGGGTGTGTTAGGTGTTTTGAAGAGCCCTGGCGTATACACTGTGGGAAGATGATGACGGAGCAGAGGGATGTATGGGCACTTTGCCCAGATGGATTGTGCTCCACAGAATGTCATGGATATAATTCACACAGGCAGCTTAATCAGGGTGTTTCCAGGAAACAACCTGCCAAAGAGAGGCAGCGATTGTTTGGTGGCCCCTGACCCCAGGGCCCATTATAGATTGTCATAAATTCTTTTTGGCCATTTTATATGGTGGGGGTTTTAGGATTTGGGTTTAGGTTTTGCAGAAGCTATTCTATAAGGGCCACCCAGTGCTTAATACGTCAGTGTGAGAGATATGGATTCGCTAGAACAAAATGAGCCACGAACAATATTTCACATTTCTGCAGCCATCTCAAGAACAATAGGCGCTTTGTTTTTTTCTTTTTTTTCTTTGAAAGTGTAAATATGAATTCATTTATATATAAAAAAATAAATGTTGTACATGATACAATATGTTTTTAATATACTTAAATTCAATACAAAATCAGAATTGACTATTTTCATTTTCAGTACACATTCCTGGACGATTACTGGGGATCAGTGCATGATATTCAGAAAAAAATGAAAGGGAAGAAAATGTCTTTTTCTAACCTTGTAATGTAATTAAATGCTCCACTTCTGAAATGGTTTTCTGTGGGCTATTGGATAATGATAAAATTAGGCATTGCCTTATGTAACTATTATAGATAATGCAGCCTTTATAAGATCACATTAATGCTAATTGATGTGAAAGCAATAACAGCAAATAATGGTAGATATGAAAAAGGAAAGGATAAGTCTAGGTGCTGTTGAGGATGAACTCAACCCTCAGCCTCCTCACCTCGGTACTAAATTTCCCTTAAAAGTGGGTTTTGGAGGTTTTCTGGAGGAAAGTAGTCCTCCACGATCCACTGCAAACTCACTTTCAGGTCTGAAAGGTCATTCCTTGGAATGGAAGGAATGTTCACTTGATAATGTCAATTCCCAGTGGATAATGCCACCCTATTTTTCAAATTTCACATCCTTATTTTACTCAGAAATATGTTACATTACACAAGTAAAACTGGCTGAAAATGTCTTCGTAACATTAATGCAAGAGGAAAAACACCATAAGTTAATAAGGCTGTATACAATAACAGTATAAACCAATAATTGACCTTCTTGTTCTTGTTATTGAACATTTCTCCAGGCTCTCCATGGAAGGATTTTGTCTTCTTCTGGACAGCATTGAGCGCCGTCTCGGAGAGAAAGATGTGAACCTCTACAAAAGCGCAGTCAATGAGCAGAAACTCAGTGATATCATCAGGTCAGAGAAGGAAGATGTTTTGTCCCCTGCTTGAGTCTGCTACCTCTCATGGTGGTGTAGTGTTCACAGATTCAGTGGAAATTGCATTATCCTGCTTTTAAGGGCTCTCACTATAAATTAAGTGCCATTACTTTGGCAACAACAACACTCCAGCAATAAATCTTGGTTTCTAAGGGGCTTTGGATCACAGTGACAATTTTGCAACGCCGTTTTATTGCTCTCTGTGTTTATTTGTGTAGATTGAAGGCATGGAGAATATTTGTACTAATCTAAAAGTACTCTTAGTAATACTCCATTATTAGTGAGGTTTTCAAAGCTGAAGCTGAAATGTGTGTGCCTGCACGCCACATATTGTCATTTTTAGCCTGTTTCTTCATGCCTTTCCCAGTATATGTAGTCAGTGTGGGCGTCTGGATGGTGTGGATCTACATGCGTGTGGTGCTGTGGTTCTGCAGCAGCTGCCCCTGCTGTCCTGCAGTCTGTCTCATGGATGCCTGTTACCCAGTGATCTAGTCAACACACACTGGTCATCAGCTACAAAGCCAGAACAGATCAGGTATAGTGCTTTGCTGTTCTCTGGAGTCATAGCATCTATTCAGGTTGTTTCACTGTTATGTGTATTCAGTATACTGTATAGCAAGAGATTGTTTGAATAATATCGTCTGCTACTATTGCAGCTTTAATAAATAAAAAAATGCATTAAAAAGTATGATTGCAGTCCAAGAGTCTTATTTTTCCTTTTTATTTATTTTGAGAATGCTTTTAATTGAGTGTAGTTTTAATGTATTGCTGTTTGCTGTATTTGAATTTGTTCAGTGGCTTTTTAAATAACAGTTGATACTTATAGATATGTTTTTCTTATTTTCATACTGTCATAATTAGATAAGATCATGGAAATGATGTGCCTGTGTTAAATTAGTTTGTCCTGGTTTGGGCTTGTAGGTTGTGTCTGTCAGCTGAAAGCGTTCCGCTGTGGGATTGCTGTTTCAGGCACTTCCTTCAGCTTCGACAACAGAAAATCCTCAGTACTGACCACATCATCCAGCTCTTCACTCCACTCCTGGTGACAAGCAGTGCCACCTACACTGACAAGGTCTCTCTCTCACTTGCTTTCTGCTTCACAGCAATCTCCCAAACTCAGCACAGATGTTTTTAATACTACAGGAATTATTTTCACAGGCCTTTTATATAAAATGTTCTACAGCAACGAATCAGTTTGTGGTGATTAAAATGTGTCAAATTTGAGTTCCCCTTCGTTAGCTCACTATGACGTGAGTCAGAAGTGATTCTGACGAATGAGGATCGCTTGCGAGAGCCTATCTACTTCGAGTGAAACTAAACGAGCCAATACACATTGGCATGCGATAATTGCACCAGCTGCCGTGCATCGCGGCGCGAGCAAATAACGAGCAGCAGGTGCATTCGCATCCTTGTCTTTCGCTTTGGAGCCAGACGGTGTATGCTGTTCTTATCTCCTGCAAGATCTACTGAGTGTCTTCGAGTCTCTGCCAAGAAGAAACTCTGGTTCGTGGTGTTGGTGTGACGACGCTGACTGCGAGGGTCGCGATCTCTCTGCGTCTTCTCTCAGCATAAACAGCTGTTTTAACAGCTTTGTCGGTTCGGTGGGCGTGACGATTGAGAGTGGGTGCTCACACTGGGTTGCATTCCTGGTGTGTAGCCGTGGCTATCTCCCTGGCGTTTCAGCCCTCAGAGCACTTCTAAAAGAGCTAACACGAACAGTCTGCGGTTTTTTTTCAAGGTGTCATTCAGATCATGTGTTTCTGGATGCGGCGCGGCCAATGTTTGACTCCGGCTGACGGGCATGATCGCTGTATCACGTGCTTGGGCTATAGGCACGCTGAAGTGGCACTCATGGATGACTCATGTTCTCATTGCAGGAACATCGGGGCGTTACGGTCGAGACTCCGTTACCTCGAAAGAGCTGGAGCCTCTTCGCTTATTCCCTGATCCAGCGCTGCTTCTGCCCAGCAGAATTAAGCCTATTTCGGTTAATATCCTTGGTGACCTAAGGATCACAGTGAGAGGTAACCCGCCGAGCCAGTCTCCTCAGGCCCCTCACTCCTCTGTAACGCCACCCATGGAGCCCCCAAGAGAGCGCGCTGTGCCGTCCACGGCAGTCCCAGTCGTTTCTTTTGGAGCTCCACCGGATGATCAAATGTCGGTCGCTGCATCGGAGGGTGAACTAATGTCCTTTGAGGATGAAGACTCGGCTGCGCTGCCTCCTTCGGGCCTTTTTCGGGCCGGCCTCTTCGGCGACGCTGTGGAAAACTTTTCCCAGCAGTTTTCAGCAGCACAGAAGCAGAAAGTACCAACATTTTCAATAAAAGAGCAATTTCTTCCATCTCTGGGTCACAAGAGGGTGCGGATTGCAGTGAGTGACGCTCCCATGCCTTGCCACTCCTTTCCCCCTCTTCCATCGCCAGTGGGCAGCAGTGTGCGGCTCGGGGGACGCCACCAAGCCTTTTTCAGGTTTGACGAGGCCTCAACTGCATTGGCACATCAATTGCCTCAAGTTGCTCACAGTACGCCTTGCGTTAGGCCGCCTCAAAGGGCCGCTACATGGCAAGCACGTACTGGTCCGTACGGACAGCACTGTGACCGTTGCGTGCATCAACCGTCAAGGTGGTCTACGCTCCCGCCGCATGTCGCAACTCACCCGCCATCTCCTCTTATGGAGTCAGAAGCATCTGAGGTCGTTCGTGCCATCACATCCCTGGCATGCTCAATTGTGCAGCCGACAAGCTCTCCCGACAGCCTACATTTCCGGGAGAGTGGCGTCTCCATCTCCAGGTGGTCCAGCTGATATGGGACGACTTCGGAGCCGCTCAGATAGATCTATTTGCCTCTCCGGACTCGACCCATTGCCAGTTGTTTTATTCCCTGACCGAGGGAACCCTCGGAATGGATGCACTGGTGAAAGCTGGCCCCGGGGGCCACGCAAGTATGCGTTTCCCCCAGTGAGCCTTCTCACACAGACTTTGTGCAAAGTCAGGGAGGACGTGGAGCATGTCTTGTTAGTTGCGCCGTATTGGCCCAACCGGACCTGGTTCCCAGAACTCATGCTCGTTGCGACAGCACCTGCTTGGCCCATTCCCCTGAGGAAGGACCTGCAAGCATTTTCGGTCAACGAATTGTGCCTAGGATTTGGGCCGGCCAACTGTGTTATCCTGAGACCCCGGCTTGGATATGTGCCCAAGGTTCCTACCAATCCCTTCAGGGATCAGGTAGTGAACCTGCAAGCTCTGCCTTCGGAGGCCTCTGTCCCATCCGCTCTTTGCGGTTATACGTGGACGGAACGCAAAGCTTCAGGACCTCATATCAGCTCTTCGTCTGTTACAGAGGCCAGCAGAAGGGAAAGGCTGTCTCCAAGCAGAGGATGGCCCACTGGACAGTGGATGCCATCGCCTTGGCTAACGAAGCCCAAGGCGTGCCTTACCCATTCGGGTTGCGAGCACACTCAACTAGAAGTGTCGCTTCCTCCTGGGCGCTGGCTCAAGGCGCCTCGCTGACAGATATATGTAGAGCTGCGGGCTGGGTGACACCTAACACGTTCGCTAGATTCTATAGCCTCCGTGTAAAGCCGGTATCTTCCCGTATACTCGCCCCCAGTGGCCACTAGTGCGAGGGACCCATTCTTAGTGTTGGCTTGCAACGCCACTCCCGCCCCCAAGGCATTTAAAGGGAATGGGAGATGAGACTCTGAATGGTTTAACGCACGTAATCCCAAACACACCCATTACTCATTAAGAGAATAGGGACAACCCTTTTAGACCATGCGCCTGGTGCGCCAAACATTTTTCCCATTGTTAAACTAGCAATGGATTCGGACACGCCCTAAGTGAACTTGCGCCCTGCGTTTAGACCATGCGCTTAGATCGTTAAAATAGGGCCCAAACAGTTTAGAAAGAAAACACACAAGTATATTGGGTTTGGATCTGTGCAGTCTGTCATAAAGTAACAGCATCCAATTTATCTGCTGTCATTATTAATGTTAATCAAACAACAACAAAAGTGAAAATCTCTCATTGTTCTTGACTGAATCACTTTTGTAACTTTAATAAGAATAAATGTATATTCAATTTATTTTTATACATTTGATTACTTTATGTAGTATTTTGATCATATCGCCCAAGACTGTGTGCTTAATGGCTTTAGTGAGGGAAAGAACTACAATCAAATGAAGCATTGCATATGACATCGAATTTAAAATTGAGAAATATAAAACTACTCCTTTACAATTACAGTACCTTACAGTTCCTTGCATATTATACATTTAACTATTTTGAGAGCGTAAAGAGATCGACTCGATTCTGTCAATCGCAGTGCTACATGGGAGTGGGTGGAGCTAAAGAGATATTTCTGATTTCTGTAATTTTCTGTACAGCATCATGGGTATTATAGTTTTTGATCCTGCAGCAGAATTAATGAAACATTCATAAGATAAAGGATGCAGTCACTCTAGCTAGAACTAGTGAGGCAGCACCCATAGATACACGACGCATGCACTCTAGAAAGAGCGCAAGAAAAATTTGCAAATTAATGGGAAAGACCACTGTATTTTTCAGAAAGGCTCTTTTAAAATAACTATTTTAACTTGACTTGGTACATTAAAATCACTGCGCTGAGTGATTAACCCCTTCAAGCCAGTCGCGACGAAAGTAGTCGGAACGCTTATTATGATAACTATGGTAATCTGCAGGCAGTGCAAAAAGACGGGCTTTGAGGTGTGAATCCGGCCCCGGAATTCACTGTTAAACGTGATTATTTTCAAAATAAGCTGAAATAATGTTGGCTGACGGCTTCAGCAGAAGCAAATACCATGGATTTACAGCTTCATAGTAGCTCACAGTAGGGCTGTCTTTATAAGTTATCATTCAAAAACAATTTCCCCATGGAGAAAATGAATGGAGTTTTTACTTCCGCAACCTGACTGTTGCACTCTATTGCCATTTCATTATATGATGTATGGAACTGCCATCATGAAGTGCCAACATACTGATACTGATAACAGGGCTGTGATTACAAGGATTACACTAATGCTAGTACAACCAGTGTTAGACATGAATGTTTTCACGCATCGCAACAAACCTTAAAAAACTTGATTGAGATTGAGATTTAAATATTATATATTTTGTATTATTATTTAATATTTCCTATTTATTCCTATTATTATTTAATGATTCCTATCCATTTATAGTTGGATACCATTCTTCAAAAAAAAAAGAAAAAAACTTTAATAAATTAAACTGGAAATGTACTTAAGCAGTGCCAAAACTGCTCTTAAAGGTTCAGTAATTCATGTTATTTTCCATAAAACCAATTTTTAATGTTTGGTGGTGTACATGGAGACATTATTATCCTGGAATATGGAATAATTACGAGGAAAGGATGAAGAATATGATGCACCTGGTCCAGTAAAATGACCTCATCCTGTAAATGTAGATGGGCTTTGAAAGCAATCTTTCTTAGTGGCATTACATAAATTCCATCTTTATAAAGTGCTCTACTTTTTTGTTAAAATATGGTCAAGGGGGTGGTGATACTCTCATGTTGTTATTAGACTGTGTTATGTGGCATTTGGCCTGTAAGGTGTAAATCTTTTGCAAGGGTATGATAATATTTGATAGCTGATCCCTATTCCTTGTCATTGTTTGTGATACAGTTTTATTGTTTGTTTGTTTACCCATGTAGCGACTTTTTGGCTTGGCTTTGATATGTTTTCATGCGTATCTCTGTTATTTGTTATTTGTCAAACCTGTATCTTTAGCTCATGCAGAGAAACTGAATTTCTATCTTTGGAACTGACCTGAGGATGACCACTGACAATCTAATTGCAGTTTGAATTGTTTGAGTTTTAATATTTAGCTGATCTACCCAGATCAGTAATATTAGCATTTTGAAATATTGCTGAATGTCAGCTTTGAGTTGAGAGTAGAGCTTTAAAGAAAGATAATTATTTAAGTTTTTCTTTTTCCTGGCTTAAGTCAGTCACTAGATTCCATCATGCATTTCATTGCTTGCAGTATCATTCCTCTGATCTTGTATTATTTTATGTAAAAAGAGCAGTGAGTGATCATCAAGCTCCGGTGGAATCTGCAGATTTTTTACAGATTTTTGCTGGGAATTGTTTTGAATTCTGAAGATTTGTGAAATGTGCTCAATAGTACTGCCAAAATGTATAATAAACAAACACTGGGAGCTGAATCCTACATGTGAATTTTCTGCAAATTAAAATAAAATCACACATCTTCATGTTGAATTTGGACAGGGTAAACACAGTCATAAGAATCTGAATGGCATGGTCTTATGGTTATGGAAATCCTGAAAATATCAGGGAATTTTAAAACTGTGATTTCCAGAACTGCAAAAGTCATTGATTGCTATTTTTTTTAAATGGTCAGTCATTTTTTTAAAGTTAGGTTTTGCTGTAAAATATTTAATTGGCTAGAAATTACTAATCGTCAATGTAATGTCTATAAAAAGTTTTTAAATAAGAAATTATGAATGACTGGAAAATAATGGAAAATTGAAAAGGTGTGTGAACCCTGAAATTATGACCTTTGTGTCATCCAGGCAGGAGAGCTGTTGAAGAGGCTTCTGACCCATGAATCTGAGACCTATCAGCCATCAGAAAGTGAACTCTCATCTTCTTGCAGCCTGCATTCCCTTCTGCATGACAGTGTGGGAATAAAGCCCGCCGGGCCTTCCGAAAAAAACCTTCCAACCATTGGAACACAAGGTAATACGCTTTTTGACATTTCAGCTGGCATTTGCAAATTCTGCTATCTCAATATCTGTTTTTTCGGATTCAAATGAATAGCCTGTAATCCATGTATTATTGAGCAGTTTAAATACACACAGATGTTAAGAGCCGTGCTCGGCCAGACCGAGAGGGATGCCCTAAAATCAGGCAAACCGCATTAATGGCTCGTTTTCAGTGGCAAAGCAGAGAAACATCAGCTCGGTGGCTCCGTTCTGATGAAGGACCTCGAGTACTCGCAGGATGCCAGAGCTCTGACCCTCATGAGAATACACTTTTGCCCAAATCTCATTTCTGACAAAGCCAGCCAGCCTTCATTCTCTCTTTAAACCTGTCTCAATCAGTCCTGCTGTTCAGATTCGAAAAGCTCAGCCCCCCCTTACCAGATCTTTCTTTTCTTTTCTCCTCTGTCTCACTCTTCCACCATCTCTCTGAGCTGCGCTTTCCTTCTCTTTTCTTTGTTTCAGGAATTCAAAGTGCTGAAGAGGACAGTGCCGACCAAAGCCCAGTGGAAAGTATTCCTATTAGAGGTAAAAAGGCAGATCGAAGAAGCGCCCGTTCGGGAGTTCTTCTGTGTCTGTTTTGTCTTTCTCCTCACGCAGTAGATAATGGGGGTCCCTTTTTTTCCCAACTGGATGGCTACTGAAAAGATGATCAAGGTGAATCAGAGGTCAAAGTCCCACCTGAAGAGTGGAACAGTTCCTCTAATTATCGGCAGAGAAAACAAACCCGTCTCTTTTCTTCTGCCCTAGGTATGGGTGAAACTGAGATTCTCAGAGCGCATAATGCGGAGGTTTAATTGTCCGCCGGCCGGGTTGGGGGTGCCGCACAAGATCTGTCATTGGTTCTCATTATCTGCTAAACAATGCCAGCCAGAGGCGGACTTGAAAAGACTGGATGTCAAGGCATCCTTTGAAAAGCCTCGGGTAGCAAGTCCCAGCGCCAGCTCAGAAATGTAAAACTATCCATTATTCCACTTGGCTATCTGATTTCAAACTGTGCCTTTCATGCGCAGGGCTAGCCCAAGAGCGCCACGGAGAGAGAAGCCAGTTCTCACTGCAACTAATCAAAGGCATTATGGTAGTCGAAAACCGCCTCTGCTGTCCCTGGCTGCTTATGAGCTGTTTACAGGCGGCTAATGAAGACTGCATTGAGTTCTGTTGCCTTTCGTATTGCATCACTTTGCAATCATCCGTGGAAACGTCGTCCGAACGTTGGCCTTCCGCCGTCCTTGTCGGTAAAGCGGCGTTTCTCATAATAGTGTTTTATGTAAATGGCGAACAAAAAGGAAATCTTTAGATGTTTTTTTTTTTTTTTTTTTTTTTTGCCACTAACCCTTTTTTTTTCAAGCTATGGCACTGAAGCCTATTTTTTGCAGTCATTACACCGGAAGAAACGAGCAACAAACAACATGTTTGTTGCAGCCATACTACAGATATCTGGATAACGAGATGCCGGAATGTATTTTGTCTTTGGGGACTCTTTGGGGGTATAACCACTTTGCAATTTGTTTGTCTGTTTGCTTTCAACATTTAAAACTGACATATTTTTTTTGTTTTACAGGGCACGTTTCTTTCTCTTCGCTCGTTTTCAAAAAGTATTTTAAGCTTGAATGCTCGCTGGTTAAAGATCTCAATTTTGAAAGTTTATTCAACATGAAAGAGTGTTTTAAATCGAATCCTACAAGATGGTGCGGCAACACAAAAGCCGACGGGTTCTCTTTTTCTTTTTTTCTTTTTTTTTAGACGGCAGCCTGTATGTGTGCGTCTGGATTAGATCAATAGTTTAGTGCTCACTCACTCTGTTTTTCACCTCCTCTCTTTGCTCATCAAGGCCTTAAAGAGCTGATGTTGGTTCATCAAACATCAGGGCTCTGGAAAGTTGGAAGTTGAGGTCTTTAGCAAATATTTGACTAGCTGCTCTCGCTTTTAGTTTTTTGTTTTTTCTGTCTCTTTTTTCTATAGAGACCAAAGCATATCAGCTGCTTAAACAGTCTGTGGCACAAGAGAGGCACTGGAGTGACTCGGAGGAGGATTCGGAACCGTCAGGTAACGGGGAATAATAGCAAATAAATATTCTAAAGTTTGACAAAGCATTATAGCAAGTCTAATTCCGAAGAGGCTTTGTTTATTAGCATGGAAACATTTAAATGTAAATAGAATTTATTTGGTTGAACCTTATTCAAATTCTTCTTAACATCACTATTCTTGAATTTAATGTAACTATTACAATTATTTCAATTGACTGGAGAGTTAGCAAGTTGTGTGTTCAGATTGTGTTTGTAAATAATTATTTTTAGATGGCTCAATCTCAGGAAACTGTGCCATTTGTGGCCAAAGTTTCAAGTTCATTGTTCCCCCCACCTCAGGCCCAAAGTACCAGGGTCGTAAATTCCATAGACATTTGGGGACAACCCCCCACATTTTTTTTTTAAACAGCAGCTACTATTACCCCAAATTTTAAATTACATTTTAATTGTAAAAATTAGGCTATTAAATGGCCATTGTTTTGTGCAATGGCCATTTAACCCAGTTACATTTTAAAATATTTTGGAGAGTTATTCACTGTCACAATTATCTGCGTTTTAACAGAAAAATATGTAATATTTCTATATACATTATGATTACACTGATCATACAAATTAACAAGAGTATAAATATGTAATAATAATGAATCCTTTTCCTTCTCTTTTTATTTAAATTATGATTTTTTTTTTGCAAAGACATCAACAAATTAAAGAGGTCTGAGGCACTCCGGGACCCTGTAACACAAAATAGCCAGTAAGTACTCACACAATTATATTTATATAAAAAAATCCTTATTTCCATTTGTCCTCTTTTAATAAAAAAAACAAAACAATGTGTGTTTGTCCTTGAAACACTCTTAGCATCATTAACACGAGTTCACGTGGGAGGCATCAGTCAAGCTGTATTTTCATTCAGGGCTTCCTCTCTCATCATCGGCATTATTTGATTGCTTCAGTAAATCAGGACTTTGAATGATGAAAAAGGATCTTGAAGGTACATTGTTTAGGTTTTCACATCAACACAAGTTCACACAATCAGCTAAGACACGCAAGCCCTCCCAGCAGTGCCTCTCCTCCATGAATCCATTAGGGAGTAATGGATGGGTAAACCTTGTGAAGAGTAATCGTCTCTGATTTCACATGCTTTTCAGAGCATCACGCTGACACAAGGGTCGAAAGTCTCTCTCCCTGTCTCTCCGTCTTTTTTCCTGCCCAGTCTTTATGCCCACTCTTTGCCCGCCTCCCCCCGCGCTCTCTCAGCTAGTTTACACTATTTGCAGAGGAAAGGGTATAATGATTGCACTCTGACAGAGCTCTCTGATGGATGCCACAGTCTGCCCAATGAATGGCCTCATTAATAAACATAAGCCGTCTCTAGTGCGAGATGCTTTTGGAACATCCCAGAACCTGGTAGTCACACACAGCTCCTGAGAGAAGACCCTCTATGAGGTTATGATGGTTAAAGATGATGGTTAGCGTTGCAGCATTCGCTTTGCTTTCAGGTAAACCATTTCGTGGCGTGCTGAAGAATTCCTCTTGCCAGTCACTTCTTGCGCTTTATTGCCTCTACAAGTACCCTGCACTCGAGCACCAGTAGAACACTACATGTGCTGTTCCCCCTCTCTCGCTCTCTCTTCTCCGTCACTTACTGTTGTCATTCTGTCACTGAGCCGATGGGCACATTAAAAGACCGTCTGCTTCGGTCCAAAACTCACAAAAAAATTGTAATAAAGCAAAATAAAATAAATCAAGTGCCTCTCTTTCTTAGTCATAATTATGATTTTGCGCTTAAGCCGGGACCGTAGCTGAAGAATCGGAGTTTAAAGCAGGCACTTTGGAGCAAAAAAATGCATTTATGGGCCTTTGTGCGCCTCCTCATTATGTGTGGGGCTGATTCATTAAGTAATTGGTTTGCAGTTGTTTACATGAGTATTAAGGCCCCCTATTCAGCAGTCTTTGAGAGATACATTGTGCAAATGTTGCATGTTATGAATGCCCAATGAGAGGCGGGGGGCCAGGCCTATTGGCCAAACACTGCGCTGGGCTGAAAAGACCAGAGAAAAGCGTCAGGCGCTGCTTTGCATAGCAATGACTCGCCCATAATAAGCTTTCCAATAAATACATGCAGTCCATACAAGATGCAAAGAGATACTCTTAACACATTTATGTGTGTTCATTTCACTATTATAGCACTGAAGAGAATTGGGGTCTTTCATATCCAGCCCCGTTTTTGTTTTATTTTTTTTCTCCCTTAATTCCCTTCCCTGCGCCCTCCTCTCGTCAACGTGCCATTTTTACTGCTAAATACTTTTATGGAACACAGCGTTTTATTGTGTTATAATTCAGAGGCTGTGCGGACGGTATTTGTTACGCCTGTGTGCTGCAGCGATTCGGCAAGGGGAGAGCTGCAATAAGCAGCTGCACTCCATGTAAAGACCTCTTGTTCCTGCGCTTTGTTTAAGGCTGCATGCCACAGCTTCCTCCTCTTCAGCGGCTATTGTGTCCTCGGCTACTGCAGGCATGTAGTGCAGGTCTCGCCCGCTCGCTGGATCTTAGTGTCCCGCTCTGTTGCTTTAGGAAAAATAACAGGTTAGGAGTAGTGATGGGTTAGCGTAAAATCTTCACCAACATATGTTCAATTTAAAACAATTGTGCTTGTGTAACAGCAGCGGGAGGTTAATATGTAAAGGAAGCTGTTTGTATATAGACTTTGAGTTTTCCCAGTTTATCAAATTTGCATCATTGAGATACTATTATAGTAATTTTTTGTTTTTAAATATGTCTATTTATTTTTATTAATTTTATTTCAGTTTCAGTTATTTTAGTACATCAAGTTAAACTAAATGAAAATTAGAAATGTTGCCTTGATTTTTGTTTTAGTTAAGTAAAATATCCCTGTTACGGGTGTCTTCTGTTGTCTAGAGTGAATGCATGTGTAGGGTGGTGGTGGTGGGTGGGACGGGGTAGCACTAAACGGCAGTAGCCAGTGGGGGTCACTCTCTTTCTTTGTGCCTCTAATCATCCGCCTGCTTTGTCTAACAAAAAAGAATGTTCTCTGTACACATATCAACATTTATTTCACTGAGCCCATTTTTATTTTTATTTACCAAGATGAGGTCTTCAATTTGTAAACTGATAATACAGGAGAGAAAAAAAAAAATGAAGTGACCCAGTTCTCTTGAGGTGATGTCTGTGTGTACACAGCACATTTAAAAAGAAAAGTCCCCTGCCTATCCTCCTGCAGTTCTTGCTGTTTGCCAGCAGAGGGCACTCATATTTAGGCCAGCTGTGTGGTACCCAACAGTGGCAGCTGGTGGCACGTAGAGGGCGCTCTCTCTGCTGCTCTGAATCAGTACCTCACTCCAGAGCTCTTGGCTCTTACAGGGGTCCAATCAATGGTAAATCAGTGCTGCTGTGGGTCACAGCTGGGACGGGTGTAGGAGGTGCTACTGCTACCTTGCACAAACACTGATCCAAAGAGCATGTTCTATTAGCATAGCTGTGGAGGCGTATAGATGTTTATCTATGTTTTTATATGCTAAATTCTTATGATAGGTATAGATCCTTTACTCATACACATTGGTGTAGAAACAATTTTCCCTCAGAAATTGCTAGTAAATTTTTTTTTTACTGTTTTTATTTAAACAACATACACACTCACAGTCAACTCAACCAACAACAATACATGTGTACAGACATTGTGCTTTACTTAGCATACATATCTACACACACATTTATATACATATATATATATATATATATACATTAGTAAAAAAAAGTTAAGTGACATCAGTGAATTACAGGCAAAACCAGCCATCAGTATGAATTCATCCCCTTCTGCTATAACTAATTTTGAATATAACTTATGAAAGGTTCCCACATGACAGCAAACTTAGAGCCGGAAACACTTAAATTAAGTCTTAAACATGACATTTTTAAGTGGAAAGGCTGTAAGTATTTTCTTGTAAAACGTACTTCAATAATCAGTTTTATGTACAACTCAAAAAATCACAATTAACCCTCTGGGGTCTGAGCTGTTTTCTGGCCCTGGAGGTGTTCTGACATGCTCTGACATTTGTGCTTATTTCAGTTACTTGTGACATTTTCATGGCTTAAGTCTGATTACACTGTATTTAGGTCTAATGCCCATGGGGAAATGTGGGTCCTATGGTCAAACCAGTTGAGAACCACTGATGTACACCAATGTGTAGGGCATTAAATGAGGATTATTTTAATTGGAAGCTTGGTATAGATGAGGCTACATTAACAAGTGGTTCTATCATAAAGCATGCACAAAACGGTATACAATACAAAAGACAGTGATAATTTTACACACAATGTCCTGGAGATATGCATGTTCATTCATAGAAGGTTTGCGTATGAATTAATGGAAAGCAGTCATTTTTTATGGGCCTTGTGTGTCTTTTCTATGGCCTGTGCTTTTGCTTGTGGCCACCTTCCCCCACCTGGAGTCTCTGAGGTCCACGAGTTGATGGACTGGTGTCAGCCAGGGGGAAAGAAGCTGATAATGATCAGTGGAAGAGCAGACATCTCGGCGCCTGCTTGGACCTTTGCTTGTTACGGTCTTAAGGCGTCTGTTGGATTATTCATTAAATAATAATGAATAATTGTGTGTGTCTGATTGGTCCAGATGCTACATCATGATTCCCAATGCAGAAACCATCCATTTCGAAACAATTACTACTTAAGGAAAACAATTAATTATATGTAATGCATAATATATAATAATTATTTGTACTATTGTGAACTCTTCCTGAATCCTCTGTGTGTTCTTGTTATAGGAAACATCCATCCTGGAAGAGTATAACATCAACTGGACACAGAAGCTGGGAGCTGGGATCAGTGGTCCTGTGAGGTATGCGGTTATGCCCAGTTTGAAGGGTATATTGTAAGGTCATATTTGTGTAAAATAACACGGGCAAAGAGTTGTATGTGTTTTCCTGTAAACACCATAAACCTCCACTAGCAGATGTAGTTATTAGCATCTTTCCCACTGTGGATGTAGGTGTGTGTTTTCAATGTTAAGCCAAAATAGTTTTGGAGGACTGAAATCATAATTAGCACCGCTCTGAGAAGAAAGAAGTTTTGCTAAATATAAAAATGTCCACCTTCAGCTCGTGGTTTACGTGTGTTTTGCGTGAAATCTTTACTGATAACGTAAGAATAACTTTTGGTAACGCTTTAGTTTAGGGTCCAATTCTCACTATTAACTAGTAACATGCATATTACTATGATATTAGCTGTTTATTAGTACTTATAAAGCACATGTTAATGCCTTATTCTGCATGACCATATTCTACATCTCTTAATCCTACCCAATCCCTGAACTTAATGACCACCTTACTAACTATTAATAAGCAGTAATAAGGAGTTTATTAAGGCTAAAGTCACAGTTAATAGTGAGAATTGGATCCTAATCTAAAGGATGTTAGCAATATTTCAAGATGAACACTAACTTGACTGAAGCCAGTCTTTATCAGTTTTTAGAAACATCATGAGTATCAGACATGATCATCAGGCTTTTGAGGAGGGGTTACTTGTTCATTTCTCAATCATCATTGTATTGCATTGCATTATGTTTTAAAACTACAGAGCTTTGATCATAAAACTGAACATTTAAATATCATCTTACTAAGATATATTATTGTCAGATAAAGTGACGACTGCTATTTATATGCATTTTATGCAAGTTGCTGCTCTTTTGTTATGCATGATTGACAGTACAACATTTTATTTGACCTTTTTGCCATATAAATATCAGCAGCTGCACCAAATCTCATATTTTTGCTCAGTTTGGGCCTCTCAATAATATTGAGTTATTATTTTCCTCCTTGAGTTTCAGATTCATATTCTCACTATATCGGACCTTAAATGAGACTCAAGAAAAAACACAAATGCAAACTTTTTTTGTTGTCTAAAAGTGTTAATTTAAATAAAAATATATAAAAAAAAATTTTGTACTATTATTTATTTCATATGTCAGGCTTTACAGGGTTAAGCTATTAACTGATGAATTGCTGTTTGTTTTTTCAGGGTATGTGTGAAGAAGTCGACACAAGAACGCTTTGCCCTAAAGATCTTGATTGACAGACCCAAAGCGCGCAATGAGGTAGTGAGCATTGTGTGCATGGTTTGATTTCCTTTATTTGAAGAATTGTTTTTCATGTAAGAGGTTAATAGTTCACCCTAAAATGAAAATTAAGTCACCATTTACTCACCCTGGTGGTGTTCTAATGTCGAACACCCTTGGTTATTTTATGGACCTCAAAAGGAGTATTTTTATTTTCATGTCCCGCTCGTCCATATGGCAGTGAATACTGACCAGCATCAAGCTTTAAAAAAAAGATACAAAAGTATCAGAATGATCCTTTTGATCACAGGAGTGCGAACGGGACAATATTTTATTTTTTATAAATTCTCCTTTTGTGGTCCATTAAAGAAAGAAGGGCATACGACATTAGAACAACACTAGGTCGAGTAAATGATTTAATTTTCTTAGTTAATTACTTAATTTTCATTTTAAAGTGAACTATCCCTTTAATTACAGCATCCATCTGTCTCTAGCAAAGGCTGTGAAGTTGAATTTGAAATTTCAGACTTTACAGAACCTCTTTAAATTCTCTGCTGTGATTCTTTTATTTTTGTTTATTTGCAGGTTCGGCTTCATATGATGTGTGCCTCTCACACCAACATTGTTAAAATAATTGAGGTGTATGCCAACAGTGTACAGTTTCCTCATGAATCCAGTCCAAGGTAGTGGAGTCCAACATGTACAGTTTTAAGACAGTGTTTCGAATGATCTAACTACCTACAAATATAAATAATCTGTTTTCTTGACCTCTTTTTGAAAGGGCAAGGTTATTGATTGTCATGGAGATGATGGAAGGCGGTGAGTTGTTCCACAGAATCAGCCAGCACAAGCACTTTACAGAGAAGATGGCCAGCCAGGTCACGAAACAGGTACAGCAATGAGAGTCCCTATAGGCTACGTTCACACTGCAAGCCTTAAGGCCATTGCACACTGAGTCCGAAATTCGCATACGAAATTTTCGCACGTAAAAAAAAAACATCGACCTCACTTTGTCAATCACGCTTGCACACTGTCTACGAAACTTTCATCCGTAATAAAAAAATTCAGATCGGGTTCGATTTTATGCGTTCTGCTGTACCGTACATCGCTTGGCCGTACAGCAGAAATCATCCTCACTGCTTGACGAATCCATTTTGTATTTTTTGCGGTTTTTTCCGCAAAGGTTTAATAAATGCGCATCGGACTCAGTGTGCAAGGTTTCTGTGCGTGACGAATTTTAAGGCTGACGAACACGAAAAAACGCATTCGAAAATTTCGGACTCAGTGTGCAATGGCCTTTAGTGCTCAATTCTGTTTTATTATCTCATTATTATTTAAAAGAAGAAGAAAAAATGTTCACACATAATGTGCCAACACAGAGCAGTACAGGCTCACACGAGGATGATAACTATAACGATAAAGATAAATGTAGTTTTTAGTGATGCACCGATATGAACATTTTGGCCGATACCGATAATTCTTTACATTTTAAAGCCGATAACCGATATATTTGGCCGATAAATCTAAATTAAAAATGTTTATATACTTTGAGAGCCTGAAGAGCTGAAGTAAATAATCCATTATCTATCGGCTTTAATATATTGGACAAAGTTTCTTATCGGAATATAGATAAGATATTATGAATATCGGCCGAAATCGATATGTGGTCGATATATCGTGCATCCCTAATAGTTTTGAACATCATTCTAAATATAAAAGAATAGCAGAGTTCACACCACAAATATAACGATAAGGACACAGAGAAACAATATTGTTGGAATCCTTTTCAGATTGATTGATTTTTATTTATTTTTTTAGCTGATGAACGATAAAAACATTGACAGCCAATCAGAATCCATCCTGCTTTAAAGAGCTCGAGCATTTAATGACAAACCTGCAGTATGCGCTTATAATGAACAGAGAGGTCTCATGCGTTGGTGTAGACGCTAATATACAGTTGTCAACATTTGAAGTGGATCAAAAAAGTTATTATAAATATATATATTGCACTGGAGACTTAAAATGCACTAAATCGAATGACCCATATTTGTATTAAATAGTTTGACGAAACTTCTGTCATTTTTACAGATAAGCCTTGCATTGCAACACTGTCATTCATTAAATATTGACTCGAGACCTGAAACCGGAGAACCTGCTCTTCAAGGATAATTCCCTGGTAAGACCTGAAACCAAAATATTTTTTTCCATTAATTCATGAATTGTTACACCAGAGATGATCTTGGTCATTTCTGACACCAGAATAGAAATGCTGCTTATAAAAAAAAACGATTGATATGTTTTAAATGCATATGAGTGTTTGTAGCTCAGTAATATTGCTATCTACATTAATAATTCATATTACCACTGTTATTTTGTTGGACAGAAATAGAGATATTGATAGATAACTATAATAACATGTTATATCACAATCCATTTTTCATTTCCAGAATGCATGTGTTGTTACAATCTTAACCTACTGTATATAAAATAAAATAAAATAAAATGAATCCTCATCCCGTAAATTATTTCTAACTGTAAGATTGTTCTGAATTAGGCAAGTTATTCCAATAATTATATTTTGAGTCATGTTTCTTGTGCCCCATCAGGATGCCCCTGTTAAACTGTGTGATTTTGGTTTTGCCAAAATCGACCAAGGTGATTTAATGACCCCACAGTTCACTCCATACTACGTAGCACCGCAGGTGAGACCTCACTGACCTCTTATAGACGTAAACCGTTCTTAACTCTTTACTTTTAAAGGGATCACACTGTATCATCAATTCACATTTCCTTAATAGTTGAATTCAAAGCTTCCTACCTGGTCCAATTTAATTGAACTACATAGACTGGAAAAACATGCCACAGGAATGAATATAAACACGTGTCTCCTCACGTTTACACACCAACAATGTCTATGTCTATTCATGATGGAGTAATAAGAGAATCAGCTGGTCATTATTGCTAAATAATGTGATCACTATAAAGAAGTGTATTGTTTATGACTGACCAGCTGTATTAATTATCCTACTTATTAGTCGGCTATTTACCTAATAGTTATGTAGAAATAAAATATTGATTTGAGTTAAATTAATTATTTTAAGGCCTCTTTTAAAGAATAATTGGTCTGCTATTGAAACATATGAAACAGTCCTAGCAACAAGAATATTACAGTTACTCACAATTATAAACAAACATTTAGGCTGCTCCTACAACAATTATTGAGGCAGAGAATTTATATAAATAAAGTTTTCAGTCAATGGCCTTTGAATTCATAAATAAAATAGCTTTGCTACTGAAAGCTTTTTTTTTTTTGGTCTCCTTTGAATCTTTTAGAATCATTTTCAACAACCCCCAGTCAATGTGTAAACCAAGGATATTCTCTCATTAATATGCAAAGTCTGTTTGTCGCCACAGTTTCATGTGTAGCTCATAATATCATGCTTAAAAACACTTTTGTACTGAGATGGTCTACTCATGCGGTCTTTGTTCACAAGACTTTATTGGCTGAAGGTGTTTAGCTTCCTAGCTCCTGACTTCATTTTCATTTACCCTCGTAGAGCTGTGACCTCTGGTCCTTGGGGGTGATCGTCTACGTAATGCTCTGCGGATATCCTCCGTTTTACTCCAAACACCAAAGCCGCACCATCCCAAAAGACATGCGCAAAAAAATCATGACGGGCAGCTTTGACTTCCCAGAGGAGGAGTGGAGTCAAATATCTGAAATGGCCAAGGACATTGTCCGCAAGTGAGTGACTTTTCATTTACGTTCTATTTTATTGAAACGTATTTTTTTGCGTATTCAAGTGCCAAAACGTGTATTGAATCTTTTACTTTTCTGTCTGGGAGTCAATGGCAGCAAAAAACAATTTAATGTCAGTTTCTCAAATCCTCTAGTGCCACTAACAGTTCAGATTTTCACACACATTGTAGGAAATAACTTTTGAAGGGTGTAAAAACAATAGATTTTTCCCTTTGATTCCTTGTCGCACCGAGTTCTGTGATCGAGTTCAAGTCTACTGACGAAATCCTTCATACAGTGTCATGACTTTGTCATTGGCAGAATACTCTTATCAATTTAGTTGACTGCACCACTTATTGGTTAAAAGTTGTAAGTAATTGTGATGCTGCTGCTTGCATCTTAATTCTCAGTCGAGATTGTTAAAGTCATGGTTTTGAGGGAGAAATAATCCGGCCTCAACTGAATGAAAAGGAATAAGAGATCCAGAGTCCAATAAAGTAACTGTGTAAAATGAGAGATATTGTTACTCAGTTTTAGTGGTGTAAGCCAATGCTTTGTTTCTCACATTTTGTAGAAACAAGAAGATCTAACATATTGTGTTGCATTAAGGCTACTTAGTAAAGCCGGAGGAGAGACTAACCATAGAGGGAGTATTAGCCCATCCCTGGCTCAACTGCACTGAGGCACTGGACAATGTGCTTCCCTCTGCTCAAATGATGATGGACAAGGTGAGCTCCAAAGAAAGATGAGATTTAGGGTGTGTTCACACTTGCCAGGTTTAGTTTGATTAAAACAAACTCTGGTGCAATTGCTCTGTTTGTGCGGTTCATTTGAATAAGTGTGACGCTGCCACCTGAGCCCTGGTGCGCATCAAACAAGCGGATCGGTGTCTCGGTCCGCTTCCAAACGATCTCTGAAGTTATGAAGTTTGACTGAAATATGAACGCAACACGGACCAAAGACAAGATGCGATCATATAAAGGAGAGAATGCTCAAGAACCGCGTCTCCTCGCAGCAGATCTTCATTTGTGTGTGTGACGGAGGGATTCCTGATGCTGTTTTTACTCCTTTACACATTTTATAAACTCTTTGAGTTCTCAGCTGGTAAAAATACCATCATATGCACACACATATACAGTTGTGGTCAGAATTATTGGCACCCCTGGTAAATATGATCAAAGATGGCTGTAAAAAATAAACCTGCATTGTTTATCCTTATGATCTTTCATAAAAAAAATTTGCACAAGAAAGTGGGAGAGAAAATCACATAATGAAATGAATGCTTTTCTCCAAAACACGTTGGCCACAATTATTGGCACCCTTTTATTAAATACTTTTTGCAACCTCCTTTTGCCAAGATAACAGCTCTGAGTCTTCTCCTATAGGTTTGGCAAGTATCTGCCACTCTGAAAGACAAAGAAAAAGCATCATAATACTGGGTTTATCGATTTTCTTGTAAAGACGTGCTGCTGCTGCCGCCACTTGTGTTGTAATAACAGTTGGAAAATTAGCTTAAAGAAAGTGTCTATTTCTATTGCAGTTCTTACATCGTTGACTACTTTGTGAAATCAATGACCCATTGCTCCCATTTTTATATTAAGTGTCTTTAACTACTATGTATGTACATTTAAAATAATAATTTGATACGTTGCACTTATTGTGTGGATAAATGTTTTTATATTGTGCTTATATTTTAAAAAAGACCTGCATGTCATTACATCTATATAATTCCCACCAAAGCTGTACCTAACTGTCCCTCAGTAGGTGTGATATGGTGTACAGTGTGCATTAAGTACACTGTACCCAAGATTTTTTTTTTTTATAAGTGCATAGTTGTTAAAGACACCTAAATATAAAGTCTGACCAGTCCATGATTTTGCCACCAAGTGGATTTGCCGGTTACTGCAAACAATTTCAGGCACATGCACAGACGAAACACACGAATCAGTGTCAAAACTTTGACTGTAGACTCAGAAGTTTACATCATGCTTATTGTGCATTAGATGCAATGTCAGTCACCCACACTAAATATTGGGTTGTGATTTGCCATTGGCTACTTTGCAGTAGCTCAGCAACATTTGCACTTCTATGAAAACAGTGTGCTCTTATGATTCTGTTGCACTGGACGTCCATGTTATTGCCACCCTTTCCACCTTTAGTGATTCTAAGCCTTCGCTGTAGATCGTGGGAATTGTTGTCTCACTGAAATAGTGCTGAATAGTAATGGATGAAATGCATTACAATAAAGCATATGATTGTCCTGGTAATTTGCGCTTTCTGATTTTTGTGGAAGCTTTGATATTTGCTCAACAATTTTTTTGTGTGTGTGCAGGAATCAGACCTGAAGGTTTTTTCTTTTTTTTTAAACTCCAGCTCTGAGTGGAATAGAGTGGAATAATGCATTAGTGCACACCCACTTTTTCAGTGGCGTTGGTTCCGGAAGTATTTTTTCCATTTAATTTCTCCCATAGATAGGAGTTTCAAAAGAGCTTTTGTTAAAGCGTTATAAGCCATGAACCAATCCAACCAGCTACCAGGTGAAACATAACATTACAAACTTTAATTGGAAGCAAAAAAGCATTTGAAAATAGAACAAAAAATCCCCAATGATATTAGACTGAGGTGATGGGTAATGTAGTTTTTCACCTCAAATTCTGCTATTAAACCAGATTATTAAAAAAAAGAAGCTGAAATAATGCTGGCTGACAGCTTCAACAGCAGCAAATACCATCGTTTAACAACCTCGTAGCTCACAGTAGGGCGGACTTTAAAGGTTTATAAGTTATTGTTAAACATCAAGTTCCCTATGGAGAATAATAATGGAGTTTTTACTTGTGGAACCCAACCGTTGCACTATACAGGTGTTTACGCATGTTACTGGTATTCCCACACTATTTGACTTTATGCCAGGGTTTCAAATTTCACATTTATTTATATAGCATTTTATACGACACAGATTCTTTCAAAGCAGCTTCACAGAAATAAACAGGAAAATTCCTCAGTTTTCCTCATCTCTACAGTGCAACATTGACACTGTTATTGAACTGAACTGAATCAACACTTAACTGACTTGAGCATAGTTCATCAACTGAAACTAATTCAATTCAGAAATAAAGCAGCTCTACAGCTGACAAATCTTATTATTCAGCTCAATTTAGATCAACTTAGTTTAATAACTTCCTGTGTTACAAAGGTGAGCACCCAGAATGCCTCTTCTCAAGGTTATTTTGCCCTTTTTAAAAACAAAAAATGTGCAAAAGAGGTTAAAATCTGTTGAACAAAGCAGTGCCATGCATCAGAATCCACTGCTGCACTGCTTGTATGCTTGCTCTTACTGTATGTGCATAATAAATATGAGTTATTTATTGTTCATTCAGGCAGTTGTGGCTGGAATCCAACAGGCACATGCTGAGCAACTGGCCAACATGAGGATACAAGACCTCAATCTCAGTCTAAAGCCACTCAACTCCGTGAACAACCCCATTTTGAGAAAGAGAAAGCTACTTGGGTGAGTCTCTTCTTTTTGCTGTCTCACTGTCCAGTTAAGTGAAAATAATTACTAGTCGTGACAGTGGTTTTCATTTACCAGCTGGGAAAGGGAATCCTTAAAGGATGTTCACCCAAAAAATGCAAATTCTCTCATTATTTACTCGCCTTCATTGAAATGTGCAACCAAAACCCTGTCACTTCAAAACGTTCATAAAGAGATCGTAAAATAAGTCCATATGAATCGATCGGTTTAATTCAAGTCTACTGAAGAGACACCATCACTTTATCTGATGAGCAGATTTAATTTAGCCTTTTATTCACATCAGCGAACAATATTCACTGCATTCAGATTTGGTCATGGACGCTGAAGCATGAGAACCAGTGAGGTTTGATCTTTTGAGTTAAGGAAGTATGGTTGAGCTTCTGTTCTTATTCGCTGATTAAATTCATTAAAAATTTAAATACTTTCAAAAAGCGAATGGAGGGACAGAAATCTCTCTGATTTCATGAAAAATATCTTCATTTGTGTTCCGAAGACTAACAAAAGTCTAATGGGTTTTGAACGACATGAGGGTGAGTAAATGATGACAGAATTATCATTTTTGGGTGAATTAACCCTTTAACAGGATTCACTTATAGATACATGCTTAATTTCTGCCTCATGCAGCACCAAACCTAGTGATGAACTTTTCATCAATGATCCAGAGAACGAGGCAGAGGACACCAACGTGGCTCTGGAAAAACTAAGGGATGTAATCGCACAGTGCATCTTACCACAGGCTGGTACGTACGAACACACTCCATACACACACACTCCTGCTGCTGGACATTGTTGGCATGTGGTGTTTACAATCCTCAGGTTATTCTTTCCAGAAGACTGAGACAGAAGATAATTGTTCAAGATTAGGCTATAAAGATCTAAAGAAACCGCAAATAGGAAAACAAGCAATATACACAAGTGGATGTTTTAATTTCTGCCCAAGTAAAAACTCAAGTGCTACTGGAAATGTAAAGTCCCCCTGTAGTCAATCATTTTATCCCTTAAATCTTATCTTTGATCACCAAAATGACATATTTAAATGTTTTTTCCCTTGAAAAAAAAAAAAGCATCTTCCTGCCTTAAAATATCTTGAATGTAACTCACACTTTGCCTCATTTAGTATACGCAGTTCTCTGAATATGCAAATGAGCCCTGCCTCCAATCACTCAGCTCAGAGATCCACTCGTTGACGATCACACGTTGATCTGATTGGTTACAAGGTAGTTTGTGACGTCAGAAACACCAGCGATTTCAAAGCGTGTGTTTGAGACTGTCTTTGGTTCACTGCAGTTTTAAGGAGAAAATACTCAGCAATGCTGTCGACTTATGAATTTACACATGGTTTGTCTTAAAGCACATTAAAAACCCCACATACACATATAAACAACATTAAAAATTTGATTTTCACCACAGGGGGACTTTAAGATAATATGCTTGAATACTGGTCATAATAAGAGATATTTGCGTCAGCAGTCCTTAAGGCCAGTTCACACCGCACAGACAAACCCTAACCAATACTATATAAATGTTTCATTCACGCAAATTCGCTTCATCACGTCACTCTTGCATTGTGAGCACGCTTGTCACACGTTTACTTTTAAAATAATGAACTTGAGCGAGCAAAAGATGCGACGTGAGCGACCCCTTAAACAGCACACACACTCAATCACTCATTACTCACACTGTGTGGAAAGTTTAGCGTGCGCACACTACAGAATCATAAACAGAGCTCTCGTTCACGTCGGCTTGCACTTGAGCGGACATTTTCACACAAAATGATGTCAAAAATAGCGAGTATACTAATAAAAATAGTCGGTTACGTCTTAAATGAACATAAACAGCTGAGAAAGTAAATGCATGTGTGTCAGTATCAGTATATTAGACCCGTGCATTCGCTCTTAAAGTGACAGCAGCCTAATATTCCTGCCGTCTGTGATTAATGTTAATCAGACAATAAAGGACACTCACTGCTTTTGACTGAATTTGCTTACGTTATTAAGTTTCTGTACCTGAAAACTACCGTCAATCCTAAAAACCTTAAAAAAAGTTTTTCATTTGTATCTTTGTTACATTGTATTAATTTGATTATTTGTTCTTATTTTGTTACTGACTGTTTACTTGTCTTAATATGTTTACATTTACATTAGTTAGGCTAGTACTTTTAGCTGTGGTATTGAAACTGGAATGGAGAATTGTGAATTTTCACTGGTATATAAAATGTTGGTGTCATTACGGTTTCATGGCCGGTAAAAAAAAAAGTATGGCCGGTACATTTTCTTAAGTCAACGGCCGTGTGTGTGTGTGTGTGTGTGTGTGTGTGTGTGTGAGAGACAATAAGCGCATGAAGCGTGGCGCTTCAATCGAGATTGCAAACTTCTCCGAGATGGATTGCAAGGGTTAAGTTGGGATGGTAGGTGTTCACTAGAAGCTACACTGTGGTTGGTCAGATCAGTACTTTTTACAGTAAACTGAAATTGTGTGAATTTGAGGTAAGTGCTCATATCAACAGCTTTCATTTGAATTACTAATTTTATTTTTAATTACTAATGAAATAAAGCTTAGGTTGTAGGATTTGGTTCAATGCAGCATCAGAGCTGATCTCTGTTCTTTCACAATCTTAATTGTATTTTTTCTTTATACATTCTTTAAGTGTTTATGATGCTTTTTCTTTGATATATTTTGTGTCAAGTAAAATGATTTTACTTCATTTTATTTCCATCCTTGGCCAATTAATTTCATAATTCATCTCAAAGGCCATAATTTGTGGATGAATTGAGCGATCAGTCAAGCACAGTTCCTGACATCTGTCGTCTGTTCTTCTTTCTTCACAGGTAGATCTTTTTCAGACAAAGTAGATCGCTTAAAGCTGGCTGAGATTGTCAAACAGGCCATTGAAGAAAAGACAAATTTACAAGACTCCCAATAGCAAGTGCTGACATTTTACTCACTTTTGTACTGTTCATTATAATTGTTATTAGGCATATGATTGCAAAACATCTTTTTGTATTAAATTGCAGACCTTTTTCCATGGTCGTGCTGTAGTCTGTTGTTTACTCTAGCGAAACCAAGTTGTTGTTGGTATGATTTGTTTTCACTACAGACTGCAGTAAAGAAATGTGTTTTAAAACATTGCAGCGTTTTCATTTCTGGGGAAATAGGGATCGCACATAATGTTGTCTATATTAGATGACATTTTCTCAGTCATCTAATAAGTATGCAAATAAGATAATAGTATGATTTAAAAAAATGTAACAAGCTAAATTGATGTAATGCACAGTTTGGAAAACAGTTACATAAGGTTATTAAATATATTTTGTATATTGTAAATCTGAAAACACTTTTTTGTGTCAATCACAAAAACCTTTATATAGATATAGATAGATATAGTTATATAAAGCCGTAATTGGGCCAAATGAAATGGCAAAAAATGGCTTGCAAATGTAATTCCGATGATGTTTGACTAAATGTGGCTCATACTGAATACAATGATAATTTAGTCATGCCATTTTTAACTTCTACAGTATTCATCGCATCATTGATCTGACAAATGTATGTTATTGTAAGCATCCTCTGATAAATATTTTTGTACAAAAGTAACAACTTTCTAACCTCTTTGCCTCAAATCTTCTGATCAGTCATGGGAATTAATTCAGCACAACCCTCACCGTGCATTATGGGTATTCTCAAGCCGTTGAGTGTGCATCGGTTTCGGACTTCACTACAAATGTCTGTCGCCTCAAATAATGTCATATTTAAGGGTATAGGGGGCGATTTCGGACACAGCCGTACAAATTCCTCAGATCTTGTAGCAGTAAGTTAGCAGTGACGTCTTCCATTTATCGAGCAGGATTCAGTTTTTACTGCTTTGAACACAAAAGTGCTGGGAAATGATCAAGCAATACATAAAGTATTCAATGAAAAGGGTTCTGTTTCTTCATGAAAACATCTGTGTATTTGACACAGTTTTCATCTGTGATAAAATACGCAAACTACGGGAAGCAGCAAGTGTCAAAGTTTCCAACTCCTCCTCGACTACAAGCAGCAAATCTCACCGATCGGTTATCAAACACACATATGTCTGTTTTTTTGTCCATACAATGGAAGTCAGTGGGTCCAGTTTTGTTTTAGACTTTAATTGCATGAACAAAAACAAATTCTCAAATTTCTCATCATTTGTGTTCTGCAGAAGAAAAAGTGATAGGCTACAGGTTTGGAACGATATAAAGGTAAGGTAAACCTCTTCGCAAGAAACCACAGCATGATCTTTGTGAATTAGGGCATCTTTACACAGCTGAGTTAAGGCTGCATAAAAGCAAGACTAAATTATTCCTTCTATCAAAGTTTACAGCTTTAGGAAAAAAGGGTTCATTAGGCCTTAAAGTCCCCCTGTGGTGAGAATCAAGCTTTTAATGTTGTTTATATGTCTATGTGGTGTTGTTAATATGCTTTAAGACAAACCATGTGTATTTTAAGGCATGAAGAATTTTTTTTCAAGGGAAAATGTAATTTTGGTGATCAAAGATGAGTTTTAAGGGATAAAATGATTCACCACAAGGGGACTTTAATCATCGATCATGGAGCTCTTTCCTAATGATCTGAATCAGGTCTGTTAATTAAAGACAAAAAATGTGCAGAGCTATATACAACCTGAGGGGTTTTTACACAATTTTAAAGAACACTTCATACTAAAAAAATCTAGTCTATGCGAAATGTATTAAATGATTGCATAATACTTTCAAGTTTAACAGGTTATTTAAGTTTTTATTTCTAGTGATAAAGAACGTTTAAGCTATTTAATTCGAGTATTAAAGATGAGAAACTATGAAGCTCCTGACATAACGGCTACTATAAGCAAGATTTTGAGTGAATTTAGGTTACATAATGCTGTGATATACCTTCATTCCTGAGTCAGCTATTGTATATTTAATTTTTTTTTTATATCAAGCATGCACAATGTTAATAGGCTCATGGCTTATCAAAAATATATTTCTCTAGTGATTGCTGAATAACAGACAATAAACTCATACTACTAGACAACTGCAAGTTTCCTTATTTAGTGTGTGTTTCTGGACATTAGCATAGCTGTGAGCTCACTACCCAGCTAACAAAGTTATGTTCTGAGAACGTTTTCCAAACATTCCATTTTGGTTGTGGGAACGTTGATTTGAAATTTCCTAAAAACGCGGAAATGTCCAGTTTGCTTAACGTTGCTGGAACGTTATCTTAATGTTAGCATAATGTTGCCGGAACGTTATCTTATGGTTAGCATAACATGCCTGCAACGTTCTTTCCCCAAACATTTTTATTAACAATACAACATTCAAAGAACGTTTATTTGGAACATTTCAAAAACATTCAAATGTTATTTTAAGTTTAGAATAATGTTTCTGCACCTTTTTTATTAACACAACCATGTGAATTATAAGTGCAGACTTTTACAGCAAATCATAAAGTTTCAAGTTTCCTTATTTAGTGTGTGTGTTGGACATTAGCACAGCTTTGAGCTCACTATCGCCTTGATCGCAGTTAACCAGGTCAATATTATATTCACTAGACTCTGAACTCTAGCTAAAAGTGCCAATATTAAATCACGATTGGTAGCATGACAATAAAGTTGAACCCTTGTATGAAATAAATCGTGTGTTCAGTGTTGTGTGTTTTACTCCTCCCTGCGCGTGCTCGAGTCACTGCATGAGGAGATCTTCACTGACTCAGATTTACCTTCTCTTTGGACTGAAGGATGTTTTACGAAGAATCTTTACTTTCTAATAAGAGCAAAGGTTTTTAAAAGAGGTAAGCTAATATTGCATGTTATTATTTATATATTTTTTTCTTTAAATTTGGGGAAATACCGTGAAAAGGCAATATGTTATGAAATTGTAGACTCTTCTGTATGATGCATTTAGGTCTATTTGGTAATTTGACTGTTTAATCTGCACAGATATTAAGTTGCTGGTGTTACAGTGTAATAACACAACTAACCATAGGGTTAGGGTATCATTTTGGGGTAACACTTTATTTTAAAGTGTCCTTGTTAACATTGCATGTAATAACTCTAGTGATAACAGTAAATCATGCATAATTACAATCAACAAACCCTAATCCTTTAGTAAGTACATGTTGTTAACTAATATTAATCAGTAAATTAACTATAGCTACTACACTGTCATAAGGACACCTTAACATAAAGTGTAACTGATTTAGGGGTTAGGTGTTTGTAAATATGCATAACTTTCTGTTAATACTATAGTAACATGTAACTGTCACAAATAAAATAAAGTGCTACCAAAATGACTTCTTAAAAAGGTTTAGTCTGTCTTTAAATTGTTATCTAATAAATATATCTAAAAATTCTTGAAACACAATAAATGTACTTGAAATATGAAGATATTGAGACCTGTTTTCATATAATGTAACTTTAATACGACTGGAGTTTTTTCGTACTACACTGGCTAGTATAAACCAGTTAAAAACAAGTGAAAAAAAACAAAGATAAATTGTTAATAATATGATTTTTGCTCTGTATTATCTTTGTTTAACTGGTAAATGATAGTATAATCTTATTAAAGATTATACTCATTAGTTATCATGATGATCTGGAAGACTGTACACGGTATGATCTCACTGTGCACGTTTGCTCTGAACATTGATATTGGAAGACTTAATGCATGCCATTGAAAGGTACATGTGTACACTATATGAACAACAAGTTTAGTGAACTTGGCAGTTTAAGTACATTTTATGAGCACCATGTTAAGTGAACTTAATTTAAGTACACAAGTTAAGTGAACTTGCTGTCTGTCTTTAAGTACACTATGTGGACATCAAGTTAAGTGAACTTGCCATTTAAGTAGAGTCTCCATGAGCACCAAGTTAAGTGAATTAAGTGGAGTTACATGTTATCATTTCAATGCATGCCATTCAATGCAATTTAACCATGTAAATAGCCCCAAACCCTGTGAGAGAACCTGTGTGATTGTACTCTGTTTTACGTTATGTGCAAATAGCATAATGAACATGAACGCTTTTACTCAGAAAATGAACCTGAATATGTTTTTGCGTTTCAGGGTATTACTAGCATGGTGACGCATCTCTATCTAATGGCAGAAAGTAACAGGACCAGCGAGGCTCCAGAACTCATCTTGTGCAGTAATCAAGCAAAGATTCATGATTGTAACCAATCAGATCCCATGAGATCTGAAAGCCCAGTGCCGCTGATGGACGCCTGGCTGGTCCCAGTGTTCTTCACCCTTATTATGTGTGTGGGCTTGGTGGGGAACTTCTTGGTCATCTATGTCGTCGTCAAAAACCAGCAGATGAAAACGGTTACGAACCTCTACATAGGTATAAAAGGTTTGTGTCTCAGACTATCATGTACAGTGATTATCATGTGGTTTTAATAAACACTCTTTTTCTCTTCAGTTAATCTTGCAACCACGGATATACTTTTCCTGGTTTGTTGTGTTCCTTTCACTGCCACTTTATACACTCTTCCTAGCTGGATATTTGGAGACTTCATGTGTCGGCTGGTCAATTATCTGCAACAGGTGAGAGCATTATCATTTTTCTATGTAGGAGAGAGGAAAAATATCATGCATGAAATGCCATATTGTACATAAAGATCAATAATGTTATTCATTACATGAGCAGAAATCTGGGCAAAATGCATTTATAACTGAATATGATGAATGAAGCTAAAGTGTTCTAGGCTAAACCCTACAGTAAATGCTGAATGTGTGATGTAGTTGTGTGTGTCTGACTGAACTCAGGTAACGGCACAGGCAACATGCATCACTTTATCAGCAATGAGTGTGGATCGATTTTATGTGACGGTCTACCCGCTCCAGTCTCTCCATCACCGAACGCCACAGATGGCTCTGACTGTATGCACCACTATATGGATTGTATGAAAATCTTCCAATCAGTTTAAGTACAAGCTTATATTAATCACTTATGGGCCCGGTTTCACAGAAAGGGCTTAGATTAAGCCAGGGTTAGGCCTTAGTTCAATTAGGGGATTTATGTAGCTTTTCTAAACGTGCCATAGAAAAACTCATTGCTGGTGTGCATCTTGAGACAAAACAATGGCACTGACATATTTTAAGATAAATCAGTGCAAGTCGCTTTCAGTTAAAACAGCTCAAACATGCATTTTAGTCTGGGACTACTTTAAGCCTTGTCTGTGAAACCAGGGGTTGATTTTATTTTATTTTTTTATCTTATTGTAGTTACACACTCATAAAAATAAAATCTTTTTGTAGTTACACACTCATAAAAATAAAGGGGTAACACTTTACAATGGTTCATTAGTTAACATTAGTTAATGTATTTACTAACATGAACTAATCATGAGCAATACATTTGTTACAGTATCTATTAATCTTTGTTAATGTTAGTTAATAAAAAAACAGCTGTTCATTGTTTGTTCATGTTAGTTCACAGTGCATTAACTAATGTTAAGATTTTGATAAAGTATTTGTAAATATTGAAATTAACAATATTAATATAATATAATAAATGCTCTATAAGTGCAGTTCATTATTAGTTCATGTTAACTAATGTTAACTAATGAACCTTATTGTAAAGTGTTACCAATAAAGGAGGTTTTCACCGAGGTGCCATAAAGAACCATTATTGGTTCCTTAGTGATCATTTCTGTAAATGAACCAATTTTTTTTTCTTAGTATGAAAAACATTTTAATGATCTAAAGAACCTTTTCTGCAATGGAATGCAGGTTCCGTGAATGTTAAAAGTTCTTTATAGAACCATCAATTCCAATAAAGAAGCTTTATTTTTAAGACTCTATGCTAAAGCTGACTAGCTGGAATAGTACATTATTGTAATTTCTCGGAGTTCATGATAACATTTGTGCAACAGCCATTTGGGTTATTTTGGTTTGAATGAATGGCTTTTATTTTCATAGTTTGTATTGGCTGTGGTGAAATAAATGATTATATCATATGTTTTCACCAGTTTCTCTGCTGTTTTCGGTGCCGATCGCGCTGTATCAGCACACAGAGTCTTCGTTCTGGTTCGGTCCCCAGACGTACTGCACCGAGGCCTTTCCTTCTCTCGTTCATAAGAGAGCTTATATTCTTTACTCCTTCTTGGCTGTTTACTTGCTGCCTCTGATCACCATCTGCATGTGTTACACCTTCATGCTCAAACGCATGGGTCAAGCCACGGTGGGACCTGTTCATGGCTGTAACCAGGTACTGCTGCTGGTACATTTCTGCATTATGGAAGATATTAAGTCTACTACATGATCACAAAGTTAAGTGAACTTAGCAATTTAAGTTCGGTTTACATTAACACTAAATGAACTTAATTCTGTAAGTACACTATATGAACACAAGTTAAGTGAAATTAATTCTGTAAGTACACTAAATGAACACCGAGTTAAGTGAACTCAGCAATTTTAGTACACTATGAACACCGACTAAACTTAGCAATTTCAGTCGACATGAGCACCAAGTTAAGTGAACTTAATTCTGTAAGTGAACACCTAGTTAAGTGAACATAGCAATTTATGTAGTCTACATGAACACCAACTTAAGTGAACTTAAATATACAAGTTTTGAGACGAGATTACTCCATCAATTGAGTGCAGTCGACTTATTTCAGTACGGAAGAAAATGATATACAGTCAAACCATAAATGATTCAGACACCAGATATATTTTTTTATATTTTTTACTAGTGGGTGCAGGACACTATAGTTCATTTACGTAAGTGAGGATAGAAAAATGAAGTAAACTGTGACATATTATACCCAAAAAACATTCATACAGTGACTACCAGTAAAATCTATACAAATTGTGACCAAAAATTAATAATACACGTCACTCTACACACCTGTGGAGGACAGAGAGGTCATTAGGTCAGCTATTTTTACTATGCATCATTACACAAATGCAATTTTTACTATACAGTCAAACCAAAAATTATTCAGACTCCAGATATAATTTTTTATATATATATTTTTTACTAGTGTGTGCTGGACACTATAGTTCATTTATGTCAGACACTATAGAACTTTGGAATAATTTTTTGAAAGTCTCTTCTGCTATAGTAAAAATGTGTTTGTGGTTAGTGGATGTTCACAAGAAATGTGATGTTTTTTGAGCAAAAATACAGTATGAGTGAGTGGAGGCGGGGCTCATTTGCATATTCATAGAACCCGTATACTATATGAGCAAGAGTGTCAAGATACATTCAAAATAAGGCATTAAGATTTTGTTTTCAAGGAAACGTTTAAATATGTCATTTTGATGATCAAAGATGAGTTTTATGGAATAAAATAAATAAAATAAAATGTGACTACAGGGAGACTTATTAAAATTTATTTTAAATGCAAATAGCTGAAATTATAGCGCTTTTTTAGAAATATGGTGTATTGCTGAATGTACTGTCAAAAACATTACAGTATGGTAAGCTAAAATATACTTCAGTGTTATTATACTGAAACTTGTATGACATGTTTAAATATATTTGTAATTGCACATTTGTTTTGATGAAGTTGCAATTTAGTAGGCTACATTTAAGATATATTGACTTTAAATGTAATATCAAGTACAATAATCAGGTATTTTACAGCATGACACAAGATAATTAAAATATTTTACATTACAAATGGCACTTTTGTAAGTGTGTGGAGAAACAGTCATGAAAGTGAGATCTTATTTCATATAAATGTTATATTATCTGCAAGCACAGTTCTAAAAAGTATACTTTTAAGATTTAAAGTACACACTACAAGGGAACATTCAGTATAATTAAGTGCACTTGTTTTTACAAGGGTACTCTTTCATCTTTACATATTAACAGAAATATCCACAAACATAGCTTGACTTTCTTAGACGATAAGCGCGGATCCACTAACCTGCGGCTCAGTTCTCAGTCTCACTCCTTTGGACTTCAATCTAAGTCACTCTCAGTTTGACCTCTATATTTTCCTCCATGTTCTTCTTCCATGTTGTTTAAAATGCCACTTCCTCATCAATACTAAAGACATGTTGTTGATGAGCATGTTGTTGGGCATCTTGATCCATAATTGCAATGTTGTATCAAACATTCTCACTTCTCGAGGTCTTCCTTTGCAATGCTATCACTCCACATGCACAGAATAAAAATTTAAGGACTCGCTTAATTTGCTTCATTGGGGTTCTTTTAAAGGGGTGGTATAATGCCCTTTTCACAAAAGTAAAATAAGTATTTGTGTCCCCAGAGTGTGTATGTAAAGTTTTAGCTCAAAATACCCCACAGATATTTTTATATAGCATGTTGTATGTGAAGTTTTAGCTCAAAATACCCCACAGATATTTTTATATAGCATGATAAATTTGTCACTTTTTGAGGGTGAGGAAAAACGCACCGTTTATGTGTCCGTGCCTTCAAATGCCAAATGAGCTGCTGCTCCCGGCACAGGGGGCGGAGCTTCAACAGCTTGTGTCCTGGAAATTTCAAAAACGTTTAGCCTTTTATGTTCAAACCGGAGTCAGAAAGATGGAGAGACTCAAGAAGTGACAACATGTAGACATTTCTGAATGGTTAGTTTATGTAGCTGATGTGTAGTTATCTTCTAGTAATTGATTAGCATATTCTGTCTTGATAATCTATAAATCGTGTTCAGGGGGTGGGGTTCATGTAAATTTTAGGGTTGGTGATGTCACTAACCCGGGAGGAATGTGGTGTAGTCTCTACCAGCCGTTTGTTGTAGTCCTTAAAAAGCAATTTCCTTAAAAGAAAATATATTCCTTTGCTTTGAACTTTGAGCATTGTAACTTTTCAGATGTTGTTTATGATCAAACAGCAACATTACACACTAACTAAAGTTAGAAAAGTGAAATCATAATCAGCCATCCCTTTAAGGGTGATTGGGACAGTTTTTTGAATTTCCACCTTGTGTAAGGTTTCTTGCCATAAATTAAACATTTCTGTAATACTGAAGATGTTACCTATCCATTTGAACAGGAAACATGTCATATCATTTGAACAAGTCAACAAATCATAATGCAAGATTTCCTTTTTTTTTTTTTTGTGTTGGCTGCGGTTTCTTTAAAGGCCACAGGGGCCAGCTGGCTGCAGTTCACTTAACGGCCACAGGTGTCACTAATAACACGCGTTTCTATATACATATAGCCCATTTAAAGTCCCCCTGTGGTGAAAATCAAGCTTTTAATGTTGTTTATATGTCTATGTGGTGTTGTTAATATGCTTTAAGATAACCATGTGTAAATTCATAAGTCGACAGCATTGCTGAGTAATGTATAAGTTACTTAAAGGAGACATATCATGCTTTTAAATTGTTCCTTTTTACATATAAATCATACATTTGTAGTCTATATAAAGCGGAACTGCAATGCTTGGGTCTGAATTCCTCATTATTATAGCTCCACAGGCCCCTTTTCTACCCCTTTTCTGATGTGCGTCTGAGAGCAACTCGTTTTGGTGCGGTATCTTTAAATACAATTGAGACACTTCATACCCTGCCCCCTCTCCAGGTTGTAGCGGTGACACTCGGTTCAACTCCACGCCGTTCGGCCATTTTTGTAGTCTGGTAGCAGAGATAGGATTATCTAGCGCACAGAAACTTTTATACACACGTTATTAACAAAATGTCAACAACGGTAGACTTGTCCAGCCAGCCTTACATGTTCGAGCCAGAGCCGGAGCGAGATGAAAATGAAGACGACGAACCTGCAGAACAACGTCTTCATATGGATGATTCGCAATGGTGTGTACTGTATTTACACATGAAACTTTGGTCTTCCGACCTTCTAACACCGTATCGATTTTTTTTGATTAATATGTGCGAGGGAGAGAGAGCAAGACAGCGCCTAGTTTGGAGACGGTGAAGTCTTGTTTACACTTTCGCCTGGCTCCGAAGAGAGAGAGTGCGCGCGCGCGCGACCGGGTCTCTCTCTCTAATCGTTCTGCTCGTTCTTTCAGTTAAACATGCTCCTGTCACAAGCGCGGCAGTTCATCTACATTAGACGGTGTAATGAAGCGTGTGGGTTACTACATCCAACAACCGAACATTTTAACTTACCCTCTCGTAACTTCTGCATCCTTTAGCTTGGACTACAAAATTGCAGCGAGAAATAAAAATGGCGGATTGCTGGAAGTGTTGGGCCGGAAGTCGATGTCCTTATTTGGCAGTTCCGCTGCAAATACTGTGACGTAATAGTTGAAAAAACGTCATAGATGACAGAAAAATCTGAACCGGTTGAAAAAGTGGATTTAGCATGATATGTCCCCTTTAATGTCAAACTTTCTACTCAAGGACCTTGACAGAAATGTAGTGGAGAAAAAAGTATGATATTTGTCTTTCAAATGTAGTGAAGTTAAAGTAAAACGTTTCCAGAAAAAAATAATACTCAAGTAAAGTACAGATACTCAAAAAGTGTACTTAAGTACAGTACTCAAGTATATGTACTTTGGTCGGCCTACTGTCCGCCTCTGCCATTAATAGAGATAAATGGTTACAATGGTATTTTGTTTGGTTTTCTTCCTAGTTACAAATCATTGCCAGTGTATTCGAGCTGCTTGTTAAGGTCAAAATAGACAGATTCAATTATCATTTAATACTTGTTTTGCTGTTGAGTCTCAAGCCGCCAGTGGGTGGCGCTGTGCGCGTGTGATGTCCCCGAGCCGCAGTCAGTAGAGGAAGAGCTCTACAGACCACAGCAGTCGTGAGTAGGAATCATAAACTCAATTATATTTTACTACCCTTTTTAAAGTTATTATAGCCACTTATAAACGCGCTACAGACAATCAAACAGAACTGTTTTATAATTCAGCGTAAACTATCGATAACTTGACAGGTCGTAGATTTTAGATGATAAAAACTCCACATCACCGCATCTACTGTGTATGAAAGCATTCATATATAATAAGAGCATATCAAAATTCCTCTTGAGTGTATCCAGTGTCGAATAAATTTCAGTCACATAAAGCACTATGTGCAGTATAGACAGCTTTATTATTCTGGCTTGACATATATTGAAATTGTGCAAACGTGAATGAGCCTTTGTGTTTCATGTGAATGTGTTTAAGAGTTTTAAAAGATAAATTCCTATCTATCTGTCTGTCTGTCTGTCTATCTACAATGTCTGTCTGTCTATCATCTGTCTGTCTGTCTGTCTGTCTGTCTGTCTGTCTTTCAGTCTGTCTATCAATCTGTATATGTATGTGTCTTTCTGTGTCAGTCAAGTTTTCAGGCAAGCCAACACATAAAAGTTTATCATAACAAAGTTTCCTTGTTTAGTTGTGATCTTTGCACTATTAATCTTGCACATTTGTTCCTAGTGTTCAGACCATGTCAGGAAGAGCAGGAGGACTCGGAGGGTTTGCTCAGGTCACGGACTGTTTGTACATCGGCAACGGCAAAACAGCCAACAACTCTTCAGTCATAAGTTCTCTCAACATCACATGTGTTATTAATGCAACTCAGGACATCAGAAACTCAAACATTCCCACTATCGACTATATGCACGTGTCCGTCTCCGATGATCCCGAATCCAGACTCACTGAGCATTTTGACGCAGTTGCTGATAAGATACAGCAGGTTTGTGAAGAACATGGACGAGTCCTGGTTCACTGTAACGCAGGGGTCAGTCGCTCCGCGGCTCTGTGTCTGGCGTTCCTGATGAAACACTGTCATACACACTAGCAGAGGCTCACACACGACTCAAAGCTCAGAGACCCATCATCAGACCGAACACCGGCTTCTGGAGGCAGCTCGTCGAGTACGAGCGCAAAATACATGGAGAAATACAGTCAGGATGATCAGCTCTCCTGTTGGAGACATTCCAGATTTATATGAGAGAGAAACAAGGGGATTGATTCCACTTTAGGAGAGGAAATGTGTGTTTATTGTTATTTCATTCATATTTGAATGATTTTGAATATTTTTTGTTGGGCGTATCAACTTTATGTTTGATTTTATAAGTTGTGGTGTTCTTTATAATTAAGTGTTTGTGATGTTATGCAATAAACAACCAGAAGATGGCAGAAGAATTCTTAGTTTGGCATGTTGATTGAAGTACAGTGACCCAACAGAATATTTGTATGCTTAAACCACACTTAAACATGAGTCATAGCGTTAGAGAACAAAACACAAACCTTGTAGCATTCATTTTAAAGTCATTTTTATCCCTTAAAACTCATCTTTGATTACCAAAATGACATATTTAAAAGTTTTTCTTCATGCCTTAAAATAGCAATAGCTGGTTAAAACCAGACCATTCTCAGTAGTAACTGAGTTATGGTCTGGCAAAGCTCCATAGACAAATCATTTCCAAAGGGGCGTCACCAACGGACGTCGCTCAAATGCCTCTCGGCGCAATTGGATAGACCTAAAACTCCAAAAACCAATCAGAGCGATCGTCATGTGTAAAGCCATATGCTGCGTCCCAATTTGCCTATGTTACACTACGCCATAAAAGTATGTACTCTTTTTGTGAAGAAAATGTATTTACTTTTGAATGTGTAGCAAAAAAAGTAGGCAACTTTTGGACACACTACTTCGTCATCTTTATCGTACGGATCTGTCGCGTGCATCCCGTCATGTAAACTGCCCTGTCAATCATCTTGTCACAGTTAAAATCCTCTATTAAATCTAATTTAATTTCCTACCGTTTCTGAGAGAAATGTAGTAGCATGTTCATCTGCCAGTGGGTCTTTATGGAGACTGTCCTCATGTGTTTGCAATTTGAATATAATAATGCTGCATTTAATTAAAAGTTGGTGCGCTTCACCAACGGAGTGGACGTCGCTCAAATGCCTCTGGGCACATTGGATAGGATAGACCTAAAACCAATCAGAGTGATCGTCATCGTGTAAAGCCCGCCTCAACGTTTCTGATTGGTGCTGCGATTTCCACGGCATGGAAATGGCCTTGAATGAGCTCTTTGCCAGACTACTTGCAGAGCAAATCTAAATTTGCCGGAAGTTGTCTGGGTTTTCCCAGGCTAGCGTGCGCCGCAACCAAAGACCGAACCGAGCCAGCCCGAAGCTCTTAGTCGGACGCACGGGCTGGTAAGGGAATAAAAAAATCGAAAGACCATCTGTCCACTGACCACTTCGAACAGGCAAGAACCAGACCAAGGTCACGGACGCACGCCTCCCACACTCCTGAACTTTTCCTTGACCCGACCTCCTGATAACCATTTCACAAGTTCACACTTACAAATAAGTCAGATAATAAATGAGTGCATATTTGGGTGCACTTTTGTCCATCATAAAAACAATTGGGACAGCACGCCAAATACGCATAAACTTATTGTACTAATTATATGTAGATGTGAACTCGTGAAACAACATTAAAAGCTTGATTTTCACCACAGGGGGACTTTAAAGTCATCATGAAATCAAATTGACGTCTTATTTTAAATGCTATATTTCTTTTTTTCTTTTTTTTATGATTTATCGTGCACATCATATAATTTTTTTATTCATGCACCTCATAATCTTGAATCAGAATAACTTCCCCTCCCTCTTGCAGTGACATCTTCTCTTCTCTGATGATGAGGGCGGGGCAACCTGTCACCACATGAGATCCACCAATAGCAAACCACAACCATCCAATCAATTCCCCACAGAGATAATTATTTCCTTGTTCGAGAAGCCGTTTCACTCGATATACGTCACAATCATAGGTCACAAAAGGGAAGAAAAGACTAGTGCAACTTCTGTTTCATGACGACTTTAAAGAGAAATAACTCACTTCTCAAGCCAAACAGGCCTGTGAGTTACACATCTGTGTGCACTGACTTCATACATCCACTAAAAATCATCTTGGGACTAGATTATTAAAATCAATGCAAAAATGGCTCAGACAAAATGAAGTTCAGAGACAGCTCCAGCATCACTTGCTTGCAGATGCCATCTGGTTCAGTTTATGTGTTGGTCAGTGCAATGGCATTCAGACATTGCAATGTGGATTAAGTGTAAGATTGTTGTGGTTTCCCAAGAATATTTTTGTACTGACAATATCCGTCCACAATAAAGTTCGATTGGAAGGCCCAAAAGGCAAATTCCTCTCATGAAAAAATTAAAATCTGGCCCATACCTGTCAACCCTCCCGTTTTTCCCGGGATTCTCCCGTATTTAACCTTGCTATTCCGCTATCATCCCGTTTAAATATTTTCCCGAAGAACAGCAGCATCCTGAGGAGGATGGACGAACGGAGACTACCGGTATGTAGGCTATGTAATGCATGATGCATGTAACAGAGATTATGTATTTATTTAGCCTATGTTAATATCTGCGCAATTAATGTGTATTTAGCCTGCCTCTGTATACATATACATATATTTTTCCTTGAGGTTCACTTATAATGTTACGTTTTTTGCTCACACAAAACAAATATATATGTGGAAAAATGATAATCCCCTTTTTTAAAGGGGCGGCTCCTTTAAGGCTTGTCATAAAATGACATGCTGTCAGATCCAATGCAATTGCAGTTTCATCTTTCAACAATCATAAAAAAACTAAACTAAACTTTTATTTGAACGATATTATACATCAAACATTACCTTGGTTTTATTCAGAGCACTTGCTTGCAGATGCATCTGGTTCAGTTTATGTGTTGGTCAGTGCAATGGCATTCAGACATTGCAATGTGGATTAAGTGTAAGATTGTTGTGTTTTCCCAAGAATATTTTTGTACTAACAATATCCGTCCACAATAAAGTTCGATTGGAAGGCCCGAAAGGCAAATTCCTCGCATGAAAAAATTAAAATCTGGCCCATACCTGTCAACCCTGAACCCTCCCGGTTTCCCCGGGTTTCTCCCGTATTTAACCTTGCTATTCCGCTATCATCCCGTTTAAATATTTTCCCGAAGAACAGCAGCATCCCGAGGAGGATGGACGAACGGAGACTACCGGTTTGTAGGCTTTGTAATGCATGATGCATGTAACAGAGATTATGTATTTATTTATGTTAATATCTGCGCAATTAATGTGTATTTAGCCTGCCTCTGTATACATATACATATAATTTTCCTTGAGGTTCACTTATAATGTTAAGTTTTTTGCTCACACAAAACAAATATATATGTGGAAAAATGATAATCCCCTTTTTTTAAGGGGCGGCTCCTTTAAGGCTTGTCATAAAATGACATGCTGTCAGATCCAATGCAGTTGGCAGTTTCATCTTTCAACAATCATAAAAAAACTAAACTAAACTTTTATTTGAACGATATTATACATCAAACATTACCTTGGTTTTATTCAGACAAGACAAATAAATATTGTTTGTAAAAAAATAAAAAATGAGCCTGGGTTAACGTTATACATTTGTGTTTTTGTTTTGTGTTTTTTTTGGGCTCTGATGTGCTGAAATCAATTTTCATATCTGCGTGTGTGGTGCCTCAGTTTGAAACATTTATGTATTTTTAAGTTTTGAAATCTTAAAAAAGTCCTTTGCAATGGAGATCTACAACTAGCCTATATATAACTAGATTGTTTCATTGGCATTGAATGTGTGTATTTCCACCAGCATTTTTACAGAGACACGTGGTGTAAGTGAAAATTCACACACACCCTGATGGTGAATATTTGATATGTGGCAATGGTGTGACGCGGCTGAAGATTACTTCCTTGTTTTTTTGTTTTTTGTTGGTTTTTGTTGGTTTTTATGGTCACGTGACCTGGGCATTGTACAAATATTCCTGGTCCGGCCCATGAGGCTGTACGGGGCTTTCCGTCTTCCTGAATTATGAATCTCCAGTCTTCACAGTACTTTTCTACTGTCTGGTTTCCTGGTCCAAAAAAAACACACAGAACTGAAAGTTATTCTGTGAAAGTTATGAAACTGGTTGGCATTGTTTTGGAGTGCTAGCAGATAATAACTTATTATCAAATTTTATGTTTATATGGAGGTCCATTTCTGACACACAAGAAAAAAAATTAGATAAATTATGAGATTACAAAATCTAAATGATGACATAAAAGACTTTTATCTCGTAATGACTTTTTTATCTCATAATTACGATTGACCCAAATATGATTATTTTTTCTCTAATGTGGCAGAAACAGGCTTACATTCTTTAAGTATTTACCTCAAAATAAAAATAGAAGGTCTGTGCATTTAATATGTTTCATTGCAAATCTTAGTTTCCACTGAAGTAAGTGTGCTGGACCTTAAATAGCGAGCACAGCTGTTTTTCAGAACATCCAATAAACTTCATGTTGTGTTTAATATACCGCTTTGTAAGCAGTGTATCGTGAGTCCAGCACACTTACTTCAGTGGAAACTACGCTCTTAGACAGCCTTCATAGGCAGTGCTTGTGTCCATTGTTCTCACGCATACTGTCATTAATGAAGCCAGACATGGGTGAGGGATGTAGACCTCTGATGCTCATGCAAACCGACAGGCGAGAGAATGACATGAAATCTGTGAACTTTGAATGTCAGATCTAACTCTCCCTAACAACCGGACAAAACACAAAGTGAACATGTTTGACGGTTGAGCAGGTAAAATACTGAGCAATTATCTGAATGTAAATGTGCATGTCACAGAAAATAGATGCACAAGCAACTTGGATTCAGTTTAGACACTGATCTATGTAGATCTTGTATTTCACAAGTCTGTGTTAATAAAATATAATTCTTAAACTGCTGTGCCTTTGAGAATAAGGCCTAATTGCAAACAAATTAGTTTCAAGGTACAGCCTAATAAATAAATAAATAAAAAAGGGTAGGAAGTCAACTAATAGGCTTATAATATAAAATAACGCGTTAGTTACTGATACTGAAACTTTCAGCTTTGTTGCCTGATCTGTTCATGCCTAAAAGATCCGCTGATTGTCATCACGATGTCCGTTTGCACGGCATTTTCACGTATGGAACAACAGGCAAACAATTCTGGCCAAAAAACAGGACGTCCTTTTAAATAGAGACGATTGTGCGAGCCAAAACAGACAATGCGCCAGTCTCTCGCCATGCCTGGTGAAGCACGCCAAGCTTAATGTACATTAAAATATGACGAATGTGTGACGCAATCAGATCGTAGCCAATCGAAATCGCTTTGTGATACAGTGGGCGGGGCGCGCTGTTTTTATTTACAGGACTCGAGTTTGAGAAAGCACATTTGGTTACTCTGTAACTTCTGTGTCTGTTCAAATTATTATTATTCCTGCATGTTCTGGTAGCAAATATACATTCGTTAGAACTGCTTTTTGCTGTTGTTACATGAGGAAGGATTATAAGGAATATAGGGCTCTAAGGTGGAATTAATTGATCACTAAATAGGCTTTTTAATATTGCAATATGGACTTTTTTGACCAAAATAAGTCACCGATTAACACCACCACACCGACTGACAACTGGACACCTGTAAGTAGTTTTACAAAATTGTACAACATAGTTAAACTATCGGCTATGATTCGGGCGCGCATGGTTCTCGTGCCCTTTTCACTATAGCTATTTTCTTTAAATGATCTTTTTTAAATGACTAATACCGTAGTTTAAGAAATTTGAAAAGTAATAATCATTTCAAACACTAACGCTGATTCTTATTTAGCAAGTATAAATGAACCACTGACTTACACACGTTACGTGTTCCAAACACTTCATATCTAGGTCATGCATTGCCATAAACTCATAAAATACTTATTTAAAGCTCTACATGCTTTAAATAAACACACACACACCGGATTAAATACAATATTCTTACTTTGTTTTTCTTGTCTTTTTAAAGGTATACCCTATAGTGCGATGTATTCAAATGACAATGGCCATCCTAAGGTAGGTTATCTATTTATTTTATCGTATTTTTGCAGTCATTTAATAAATAGATACGTGTATTATGTCTTGTATACTTATTTATATGTGTTAATAATTTGCATCACAGCATTGTAGGTGCAGGCTCCATAATTGGTATGCCATTTATACAAGACTAGTAAAAAAACCAGAGGTAAGCCTCCATAGCTATTGAATTATTACCAATATGTTCATGAATGCAAATGTCATTTTGACCACAGAACAAACCTGTGTTCCAGGTGCTGCCGTTATTCTTGTTAAGTTTAACAGACCTGCTGTTAGCTTTGAGTTGGATGGTTGGTGGTCTTCTCTTCACCCAGAACTGTAAAGCTTACAACATCTGCTACAACCTCCACATTGTGGAACAGGTACAAAACTGACACAATATCATGCCAAAATTATGCTTATCATATGCGAAAGAACAGTACTTCCTCTATATGCCTTTTTTTACATGCAATGTTTTTGCATCATACTTCCACTTCCACAAATAAAGCCACATTGGAGCAGTCATATTTGATTGACTGCATCTGGAATCAAAAGCACAATCATATTACTAAGATGAGCATCTTTTTCAAAAGTTTAAAGTGCTCCTGTTATGCTATTTTAAAGGCTTCGAGCCCTAATTTAGTTTTGCAGGTCTCTTACAATAAGTTTACATGCATCCACCGTCAAAAACACTTGAATTTTCTCATAATATACATTGCAGCAAAAGCTCTTTTCTCACAGTGTCTGAAACGGTTCGATCAAGGATTCAGTCATTCTAAACCCCGCCTTTCCGAGAGCCTGCTCTGCTCTGATTGGTCAGATGGGGAGCCAGTCTGTTGTGATTGGTCTACTTTGCTCTGATTGCTCAGACGGCACAGTCTGTTGTGATTGGTCGACCGCTTACAGCATGTATCTGAAACCAAACATACATTAGCATATCTGAATTTCAGCTCCGGATCTTCCTCACACTTGTTACACCATGATAACAGTAACAGGCATCGGTTTTACTGAATCAATTCCAGCGTGAGTCTCATCCTTTAGAAGTGCATCAAAATGGATTTGCTTTCATAGCACAAAAAACAGCATCTTCTCAACATGAACAACTCGAACCAAACTCTTCCAGTCTCAGATACAACTAGAGTGTTTGAGGGTCAAAGTTGACGTTGTTCACTGGCAGCCAATGAAGAGCATAGACTGGCATTATGCAGATTTAACACAAACCTACATTATGTTCAAGACTGGAATTACCGACGAATCGTTTCAGGCCGATCAGAATCGCTTCTTTCTTTTAGGAGACAATAACTTTATTTGTCGTGCACTTTAAAACTTTGCAGACCTTGTTCATTCACAAACAGCTTTATTACGCACTGCATGAAAGAGAAAACATAATAGAGGCACTTTAACAATTCTTTCATTGTTTTCTCCTGTCACTTTTAATTCAAGGAATGTTTTTAACACACTGTTTTTTTTTTAACATCGAGAAGAAACAATATCATGTTACCAAAAATACCATGGTTTATTGGACGTGTACCATAAAAGTACCATGATATCTTTTGTAGATTTCTAGACTTCCATAAAATAACCTGATATATGCATATTGTAATCATTTAGTATGGTACTTCAAGTTGACACAATCCATTTTTCGAAAAAATGGAAAGTCTTTAGCCAATAAATTGTTGTGTAAATGCTAAAAAAGAAAAAAAGTTTTAAAACACCAGTGAGGGAGTTTTTCTCTACTCTGCCAATGCTTTACAGGCCCAAACATGTGTCTCCTTTTAAATAGACTACAGCAATTAACATTTTGTGAGAATCTGTTCTAAATGACATGTTATTTTGTTTAGCTGTCTATTCAGAATCATGGGAGAATTGTGATCTCTATTTTAAACCAAAAAATCGTGATTCTCAATTTATCCAGTATCGTGCAGCTGTACTTTTAAGGCTTTACAGGAACATATACTTTTTTTGTAAATTAAATTTGTTATTGGTTATGCTATTATAAACTAACCTAGCTTGAAAAGTAACATTGCATAAAATTGTGACACAAAGAGCGTCATTTAATACGGACATGGTGAAGGGAAAGAATAATAGATGGGAGGAAGAAGTATACATCAGTGCTCTTGCGTTCTCTCGCAAATGTTTTGTGGGCACTTTTGAGTTCTTTGCAAAAAGTTTCTCGAGGGAAAGCAAAGGTTTTGTGAGAGAAAGCTAAAGCATTAAAATATAAATTTTCTTCCCATCATTTTTTCCATCACCATGTCTTTTTAGGGGCTCCATAATTTTACACCATAAGTAAATAATCTCATTCCATTTTCTATTTTTTTTATATATATATTGTAGTGTTGGATGCATTTGTCAAGCTTAACAATTCAACATTGTTACTCACATAATTTAAGCAGAATTTATCGGAAAACCCCCCTGCTATTTGTGGAAAATGCAGTTTTTTTTCCACATTTGACACTGTTTGCCAATCCTCCATGCAGTGAAAACGCCTGAGTTTTGGAAAGCCCTGCCCGAGGTCATGTGACACTCACTGATGAGTCACATCTAACCAGACAGGCATGCATAAGTTTACTAGAATCATTTACATTTTTAAGAGCTCATAGTGACTAATTAAAATGATCTGGTCTTTAATCAGTTCATGTTTTCTTCTTCTTGAGGGAACCACTAGAAGTGTAAAATATGTAAAACTATATTTGAATGTAATTTTCATCATGCATTAAGTGTTTTTTATTTTAAGAATATAATTAATGACGGGTATTAATCTATAACAACAGAATCATAATGAAAACTAAATCGTAGCATTCGATGTAAAAAAAAAATCCACATATTTTATTTAAAAAACTTAAGTTTAGTCGCTTTCTTATTTTTTTAAAGTATAATCAAGTTGATTGTACAAGTCATTTTAACTTAAATCATATTAAACTGACTTAAAAATCCCTTCACATTCACCTTTGCATGAGCTTTAAGTGTTTCACTCACTGTCGTTGAGCATACAACACTGCACTGAATATGACACAGTGCTCTACTTTAACCCGCTGACGCATTTTGTAATAGCGCAATAGTGTACATAGTTTTGTGACTGTTAAAATCAGGCAAAACACACCTTGATCAAATATAACTAACAACTATAATCCTCTTTAAGTCAACTGTACTCCAAGCAAAACAGAAAGGAAAACCATGTTGACCAGTTAGGCATTTCTAGATGAACGATATTCTATCTTTAACAACATAAAGAAGTTGCTCAATCCTGGAATGACATGAATGTCAACAAATGTGCCTTAAGACTGTGTTTTTCTAACCCTGGTCCTCGAGTCCCTTGTGTAAAAAAAACAATGTGCACGTATACATGGTTCAACCTTTTCTGAGATTAGAATGTGTAACTAATTAAACTTCATTAACTTCTGCCTTTGACTTTCACCCCTCAGACTCTTTATATGGCCTCCTTCTTTTACACGCTGCACTATGTTTGGGTGCTTTACGCCGGGCTGAGCAGAAAGTATTACAGGAGACTGAACGGGCTCCCAGCTGAGGTATTCAGTTCATCATTATCATCATGTTAATGAAGGAAATAAAGCAGAACAATGTAGTCTTTTATTTTACTGTAAATGCTGGCAATACTGATTCGCCTGTATATTTCAGAATCCAGCAAGAGCAAGAGACTGCAGATGTCTGGCCCCAGTACTGTCGTGGTGAGTACACTGGACATCATCGGAATAAAAATATCACTGAAACTGATATTAAATAAGATGGAGCAACATCATTTATGTAATGAAATTATAAAACAAGTTTGATTGCACTTTATTTTACAGTGCGTGCACTTATGAGTTCTTACCTAAGACTATAATACAAAAAATTTGTCTTGAGAAAGCCTGACCATAAAGTTTGAAGAAGTTTTGATAGATGGATAGATTGATTGCTAGGGGGTTATGTCGTTAGCATGTTTTAACACATTGAATTAACTTATTTCTAACATGTAATAACATATTGCTAGAATGTTTCAACTATCAATTAGCACATTGCTAATATTTTAGCATGTTGCTAGCACGATTTGTATATTGCTAACATGTTGCTAACATAATTTAACATGTTTCTACCATGAATTAGCACATTACTAGCATGTTTTAACATATTGTTGGCAGGAAGTAGCATGTTGCTAGCATGTTTTTTTTTAAGACATGGCTAGCATAGCGACTAAAACATTTTTTTTAAACTGAAATAAAGTATAAAAAAACCTGAAACTTTTTAAATTTCTGCTAGTTGCCAGTATGCACAGTACACATTCAAGCAATATTTACATATACAATACTGCAATAATCCTGCATAAAATATAGGGCAAAAACCATGCACGATAAAACTGAAAATGTGATATTAGCAGATTTTAGGAATATAATGTCTGTCCTGATCTCTCCACACAGCCTTTTGCCTTTAATACTCACGGCGCCCGTCTTCGTGGCAGGAAATGTGTTTCGTTGTTACACAAACTTCACCGAGCCCTACAGGTCAGTCTCAACATATTCTCATAACTTCACAGAGTCTTATTTGAATGAGCTTATTGTTATTAAACACTTATTACATACAATTCAGTTGTTATATCTAACTATAGTTTAGTTGTTTGTGTGGGTCTAATGAACAATCTATGGAAGCTTGTTTTTGCCACAGAATAAAACATTTAAAAGGTAATTGCGACTTTTTATCTCACAATTCGGACTTTTTTTCTCACAATTACGGGTTTACATCAGGCAATTGTGACTTTTTATCTTAGAATTGCATTTTATAATGTCGCAATTGTGTTATAAAGTCAGAATTGTGAGATATAATCTCACAATTCTGACTTTATAACACGCAACTGGGAGTTATAAAGTCAGAATTGCATGATATAAAGTCGCAATTGCATGTT
>FLSR01004888.1:3107630-3125642 GCA_900092035.1 Leuciscus waleckii | reverse complement strand
GCAGCATTAGCTCTTTTCTCACTGTGTCTGAAACGGTTCGATCAAGGATTCAGTCCATCTAAACCCCGCCTTTCCGAGAGCCTGCTCTGCTCTGATTGGTCAGATGGGGAGCCAGTCTGTTGTGATTGGTCTACTTTGCTCTGATTGCTCAGACGGCACAGTCTGTTGTGATTGGTCGACCGCTTACAGCATGTATCTGAAACCCAACATACATTAGCATATCTGAATTTCAGCTCCGGATCTTCCTCACACTTGTTACACCTTGATAACAGTAACAGGCATCGGTTTTACTGAATCAGTTCCAGCGTGAGTCTCATCCTTTAGAAGTGCATCAAAATGGATTTGCTTTCATAGCACAAAAAACAGCATCTTCTCAACATGAACAACTCGAACCAAACTCTTCCAGTCTCAGATACAACTAGAGTGTTTGAGGGTCAAAGTTGACGTTGTTCACTGGCAGCCAATGAGAGCATAGACTGGCATTATGCAGATTTAACACAAACCTACATTATGTTCAAGACTGGAATTACCGACGAATCGTTTCAGGCCGATCAGAATCGCTTCTTTCTTTTAGGAGACAATAACTTTATTTGTCGTCACTTTAAAACTTTGCAGACCTTGTTCATTCACAAACAGCTTTATTACGCACTGCATGAAAGAGAAAACATAATAGAGGCACTTTAACAATTCTTTCATTGTTTTCTCCTGTCACTTTTAATTCAAGGAATGTTTTTAACACACTGTTTTTTTTTTAACATCGAGAAGAAACAATATCATGTTACCAAAAATACCATGGTTTATTGGACGTGTACCATAAAAGTACCATGATATCTTTTGTAGATTTCTAGACTTCCATAAAATAACCTGATATATGCATATTGTAATCATTTAGTATGGTACTTCAAGTTGACACAATCCATTTTTCGAAAAAATGGAAAGTCTTTAGCCAATAAATTGTTGTGTAAATGCTAAAAAAGAAAAAAAGTTTTAAAACACCAGTGAGGGAGTTTTTCTCTACTCTGCCAATGGTTTACAGGCCCAAACATGTGTCTCTCATTATTGAAGCCTGTTTGTTTTCCATTTTGCTTAAAATATCACAGAGAAGACAAGCATGTGTGCTAGACAGTTTCACTTCAAAAATGAGTTGTTCTCCGCTCAGACATTGAAACCAGTTTGTTCTAAAGCACAAAACAAACATGGAACTGGGACGAACGTGAAAAGGAAGTGGAGCAGCAAATTTGGTCCATATTCTTTGGCCAGATATAATGAGTTCTGCCCCACTTCTAAACTCCTCACACATACTTGTTTATAGCAGTGCATTGTCATGGGTGTGAGTGGACGTCACTGCTCAGTAATGCGTGGAGGCAAAGTTCAGTCTGTTGTTTGGAAGTGGTTTGGTTTCCCTGGACTTTTAAGTAGAGCTGCACGATTAATCGTTAAAATATCGCGATCGGGATTCAAACACCCATGTGATCTTATTCCTAAATGCATTTTTCCGGCTCTGTCTATTAAACTTTTACAAGTACTACTATAGTGAACATTCAGATCTGCGTTCTGACCCAGAGAGAGCAGATGACATGTACATGTATGAAACCACTTCACAAACAGTCTTTTCAAGACACAGTATCATTATACAATAATTCTAATTATCACAGAAGTACTGGGATAACAGTTTATAGATCGGCTATAAACACTTTGATTACATCAAAATAGAGTAAATCACCTTTCGAAAGTAACTTGACGCTTCAAATAATGATTGTATCGATTACACCAGTAGGTGGCGACAAGTGACTGTTAAAAAATGAGTCATTGAATCATTCACTCAAGAGATCTGTTCAAAAACGCTGATTCATCCAGTAATGAAACAAGTTCTTCTTGAGGGAACCACTAGAAGTGTAAAATATGTAAAACTATATTTGAATGTAATTTTCATCATGCATTAAGTGTTTTTTATTTTAAGAATATAATTAATGACGGGTATTAATCTATAACAACAGAATCATAATGAAAACTAAATCGTAGCATTCGATGTAAAAAAAAAATCCACATATTTTATTTAAAAAACTTAAGTTTAGTCGCTTTCTTATTTTTTTAAAGTATAATCAAGTTGATTGTACAAGTCATTTTAACTTAAATCATATTAAACTGACTTAAAAATCCCTTCACATTCACCTTTGCATGAGCTTTAAGTGTTTCACTCACTGTCGTTGAGCATACAACACTGCACTGAATATGACACAGTGCTCTACTTTAACCCGCTGACGCATTTTGTAATAGCGCAATAGTGTACATAGTTTTGTGACTGTTAAAATCAGGCAAAACACACCTTGATCAAATATAACTAACAACTATAATCCTCTTTAAGTCAACTGTACTCCAAGCAAAACAGAAAGGAAAACCATGTTGACCAGTTAGGCATTTCTAGATGAACGATATTCTATCTTTAACAACATAAAGAAGTTGCTCAATCCTGGAATGACATGAATGTCAACAAATGTGCCTTAAGACTGTGTTTTTCTAACCCTGGTCCTCGAGTCCCTTGTGTAAAAAAAACAATGTGCACGTATAGTGTAATTCAAACCTTGAAAAAGGCTTTACTTACAGATAATATAATATTAATAAGGCCACTTAAGTGTACTTAAAAAGGTAAACTATTTCTTAACACACTTAAGTGCACTTTTTAATCATGTCAACTTAAAAGTTTAACTTTAAAATACATTTTAAATCATTATGTTTTAATAATGTTTTGTCGTGCTGTAAAGTATTTATTTTGATAACATACTAAAGCACATGTAAAGTTCTGGATTATAATTTTAAATGTAGTTTGTTGTTTGATATTACTTTTAAAGTTAATATACTTTAAATGCACTAAGTTGCAACTTCATAATTATAAATGTGTAATTATAAATATATTTAAATACAAAACACAAGTTTTAATAGAAATTACATTAAAGTATATTTTAATTGACCATAAATACTCGTAAGTACATGTAGCAGTACAGTTCAACCATATTTCAGAGGCAACAGATGTAATAATGAAATTACATATAATGATGTACTCGAAATTCTAAAGTTCAGCTAGCTGCATTTAATATATATTTAAAGTGTAATATATTTTCATTTAATTGCAATTAACATGCAGTCATGTCTGAACACCATGCATTCAATTTGCAAATAAGCATATTATTTACTTTTTTTTAAAGTATACGTTGTCACCTGAGGTTTCTGTTTTACCTGTGTTAGTTCTTGTTTCATTTGTCTCTGTTCATTAGTCGTCCCATTTTTTTCCATGGTTACTCATTTGTTAATTGTTTAACCGCACCTGTTCCTTGTTTTCTCCCTTCACTGAGTCTGTGTATTTACAGTCCTCCTGCGTCTGTTATTTTGTTGTATCGTTAAATAAAGAGAGACATGGGTTACAGTACTGCGATAACATGGTTCAAGCTTTTCTGAGATTAGAATGTGTAACTAATTAAACTTCATTAACTTCTGCCTTTGACTTTCAGCCCACAGACTCTTTATATGGCCTCCTTCTTTTACACGCTGCACTATGTTTGGGTGCTTTACGCCGGGCTGAGCAGAAAGTATTACAGGAGACTGAACGGGCTCCCAGCTGAGGTATTCAGTTCATCATTATCATCATGTTAATGAAGGAAATAAAGCAGAACAATGTAGTCTTTTATTTTACTGTAAATGCTGGCAATACTGATTCGCCTGTATATTTCAGAATCCAGCAAGAGCAAGAAATTGCAGATGTCTGGCCCCAGTACTGTCGTGGTGAGTACACTGGACATCATCGGAATAAAAATATCACTGAAACTGATATTAAATATAGATGGAGCAACATCATTTATGTAATGAAATTATAAAACAAGTTTGATTGCACTTTATTTTACAGTGCGTGCACTTATGAGTTCTTACCTAAGACTATAATACAAAAAATTTGGCTTGACAAAGCCTGACCATAAAGTTTGAAGAAGTTTTGATAGATGGATAGATTGATTGCTAGTTATAATGTCGCAATTGTGTTATAAAGTCAGAATTGTGAGATATAATCTCACAATTCTGACTTTATAACACGCAACTGGGAGTTATAAAGTCAGAATTGCATGATATAAAGTCGCAATTGCATGTTTTAAAGCCAGAATTGCGAGAAAAAGTCACATTTTGAGTTTATATCTTGCAATTCTGACTTTATAGCATGTAATTGCAACTTTATATCTCGCAATTCTGAGAAATAAAGTCAGAATTGCGAGATGTAAACTTGCAATTGCGATATAAAAATCGTAATTATCTTTTAAAATGTTTTATTCTGGCGGAAACAAGCTTCCATAACAATCAGCTGGTCATTATAGCGAATAAAAAAAAAAAATAAAATATAAACACAATAAAATATATGGATTTGAGTTGTAATTGTATTAAAGCACCACAGAAGAACAGTTGTGCAGTTGAGTAGCCAGAATGATGCGCCTGACCAATCAGAATCCAGCGTTCCAGACAGTTGTTTAATATGATGCTGATTGTCTTCCAGATGTTTGCTGATGCACACAGGGGCTGTTTATCTCACCTCATATGTAACAGCAGAAGTCACAGCATGTGTTGTCATTCAAAACTATTGCATGGCCATTTTCCTCCTCACCTTCCTTTTAACCTTCATCGGCATCACGGTGAGATTCAGCATCTCGTTTCTGAATAGCTGAGCAATTTATGATTCACATGTACACTGCTTTTCAAGCATTTCAACAGTAATATTGTGAAATATTATTAAATAACTGTGAATATATGTTAAAATGTAATTTATTCCTGTGATCAAAGCTGAATTTTCAGCATCTTCAGTGTCACATGATCTTTCAGAAATCATTCTAATATGATGATTTGCTGCTCAAGAAGCATTTCTGATTATTATCAATATTGAAAACATTGTGCTGCTTAATATTTTTCTGATAGATATAATATTTCACAATATTATTGCATGTACAGTGTTACTGCTCTCAGAAACGCATGTGACTCATCGAATTGCACCTGTGTGTTTCAGATTCTGATGTTAAAGCTCGCTCGCTGTACAAGCGTGTCGTCACGTCTCAGGGGTTTTTCGGGGACCATCACTGGGCGACTCTCCGGCTCCTGGAGCGACGGATGCTGCTTTATCCCTCCGCTTTCTTCTTCTGCTGGGGTCCGGGTGAGCACACCATACCACAGAACACAGATTTACTAACAGCTTTAGATTTTGACAGATTTAAAGGGTTAGTTCACCCAAAAATAAAATTTCTGTCTATAATTACTCACCCTCATGTTGTTCCAACCGCGTAAGACTATCGTTCATCTTCGGAACACAAATTAAGATATTTGTGATTAAATCTGAGAGCTGTCTCACTCCTCCATAGGCTTCTGTGTCATCGAAACTTGCCGGCCCAGAAAGTTAGTAAAGACAATGTTTAAAATAGTCCAAGTGACTACAGTGGCTCAACCACAAGTTTATCAAGCGACGAGAATACTTTTTGTGCGCAAACAAAACCAAAATAACGACTTTATTCAACTCTTCATGTTCTTCTGTGTGGGCCTGAGTGAGTTCACGTAGTGTAACAGCGCAGCGCTTCTGGGTTGTACGTCAGAACGCAGGCTCACTATTGGCCAGCATCACACTCATCACACACATGACCAGCGTCAGCCAATAGTGAGCCTGCGTTCTGACGTACAACCCAGAAGTGCTGCGCTGTTATTTATTGTCCGATATTTTAACCATGTTTATACTTTTGAATTGAATTTATAGATTTATTCTGAATCAAAGTAATAATAATATAAATATAAATAATAATAATCCAAATGCATGGAAGTTTTATATGCAATTTGAGTACAAAATCTTACATTTGAGTGCAAGTAGTGAAATAAATCCACAGCTAAACACAGTTTTTTTTATGATCTCTTGTTTATTTCAGCAATATTACTGGCCACTCTGATGATGGCGAAACCGGACATAATCGAGGGAAGGATGGGAGTCGTTCTCTACATCCTCCAGGTTCGCCAAAATACATAAAAGCTCCCACAGCAATAATAGCTTTACCCCCTCACATGCAAGTGTAAAACAGTTGTAATCTTGTTCTCCTCAGGCCTTCACCTCTGCATCTCAAAGTCTGCCGAACTGCCTGGCTTACGGCTGGACTCAACAACACTTCCGCTCTCTGAGCAGCAGCACCGTACGAGACGCAAACACACAGACTCCTCTGTTACGCTCACAGAAACCAAACTACGCCTCTCTGCATTCTGCTGCGTCACTCACCAATCTTGTCTGACACACACACACACGCGCGTACTTCTATGCATTGGGCAGATGCTTTAAATCAAAGCGACTTGCAGTGCATTCAAGATTTTACCAGTGGAGTCGAACACATGAGAGACTGGAGTCGATACAACACAAACACACACACACACACTGCTGTGTCAGAAAAACTCTCCTCATGAAGACTGAAACCAGCTAAGCATCAGTGTGGTCCTTCATGCGTGAAGTTCAACAGACGTGTTTGGTTTTGATGTCGCAGCTGAAGCAGTTCCTCTCGATGTTATATTACCGACACCAGATGGCAGAGGTGGATGCTCACTCACTCACATACTGAAACGCTAGCTAAACTTTTATTTTTTTCTACCTTGGTTTTTATCATGAGATTTCAGAAGCTGCACCTGCTACTGAAGCTCAGCTGAGAGATCAACTGTTTCATCATCCAGTGTTTGCAATTTGACGTGCTGAAAGGTTTCAGATCACGGCGCACTAGCGACATGTAAAAAAGGGAAAGACCGAAGGGAGATTACAGCCATGGGAAATAGCTCTGAAACAGGATCTGAGAGGACGAAGCTACTTCTTTCCATCCAAAAGACAATGCGCTGAATCCACCTACACACTGGCTAGTGATGCTGGGGTCACTTACACACACACATAATTTCCTCTTGATGAACAATGTACAAAAAAAAAGCTGTGAAAAGTGCTTCTCAATGGCTGTTATTGAAGAATACACACAGCTGATGAAAAATAATGTGCATGTACTTGTCAAGATAGTTGCACTGAACCATGGGAATAAGCTTTTTGCTTGAGATGGAAATTGAAAACTTGAAATTGTGATTTCCAGGCTTGGGGAAGTAAATAAACTCTTCGTTCCAAACCAATAAGTCTTTTGTTTAACATAAATTAAGATATTTTTAATGAAACCTGAGTGATTTCTGTCCCTCCATTGGAAGTCCATGCAACCAAACCTTTGGTAAATGGGTTAAATGTGGTTTAATCAAAGACTACTAGAGAGAAACGATCACTTTACATTAAAAAGCAGATTTAATGTAGGTTTTTATTGACATATAAACTTTGATCAAGACACATACATAGAGCACATCAAATATGGTTATCAGAAGTTCAAACACGCAAGAACAAACCTTATGAATAACTATGACAATCTCTTCATGGACTTTTTTTAGCGTTACTTTCAGTGGAGGGACAGACATCTCTCAGGTTTCATTAAAAATATCTTAATTTATGTTTTGAAGATGAAAGAAAGTCTTGTGGATTGTGGGTGAATTAGTGTAAAGTCATGGGAACTTCTGTAGTTGGTAACGTTTTCCAGTTATGCTCTGTTCTAAAATATTTCATTGACTAGAAACGGGTCTTATAAAATATAAAAATTTAACAGTAACTACATGGGTTAAGGTTAGGTTCAGTGTTATGAATTACTACAATAACTACATAGTATGTTCATGCGAATCAGGATTGTAAAATAAGGTGCTACCAAATTTGAAGTCCTTGTTCAGTAATTACAAACAGCTGGAAAAGTCATGTAAAATTCACCGTTTAAAAGTGTGTGAATCCTGTTGTGTAAATACACCGAATGTGTGGTGTCATAATCAACATGCTGCACCTCTTTTCCCGTTTTAGTTTGGCTTAGGAGAATTGTTTTCCCATGACAGAATGACTTAAGTTTCAATTTAAGTGTTTCATTTCTGAGTGCTTTGTATTGTAAATATGTTTGTACATAGCTATTAAGTGTTGTTGAAAATAAATGAAAATTTCAATAAAATCTAAATAAGTGTTGATATTTTGGGATGGTTGATTTCAGCTTCTACAGAGTTTTGTTTGCAGATTAGCTTTTTAGACAACCACGATTATAGTATCTCGATTATAGGATGATGATAACTCAATAACTCTGGATTTATTACTCTCTGCAAAATGCTGCCACCTGCTGAAACTACTGCATTATACTTCACGGCTCTCTAGGCAACGTTTTTTATTTATCACTTTTATTTAGAGGCCCACTCTACAGAAAAAAAAACATACATAGGCCTAATGGAAGTAAAATAAATAATAAATTAAATACATAAAATCCCCAAGGAAAGGCCACAGTGAACAAATGTGTTTTGAGATGTGGTGAGTTTTGGCTTGGTAATGTAATTGCTAAATCACTTTCTTTTGTAGAATAATGTTTCAACTTTGTTTGTCCCTACATTTATAAACAATGTGTTAGCTGTATGATCTGTGTTTCCCCCCTTCATTGTGTTTTTGGTTCAGTCCTAGTGTTCCATGATTGTTGTAATTAGTCATGGCTATCACCTGGGCATTGTCAATCACCTCATTATTAGTTATCTTGTTAGTCCCTGTGTACTTATACCTCGTGTTCTCCTTCAGTCTTTGTCCGTTATCGTCAATGTTAGCGTGAGTGTTTGGTGTTTCCCCTGAAAGTTTGATTATTAAAAGTAATTTTTTTTACGTAGGGGAGCGCGGGGCACAACCTAACGCGGGGCTAGTTGTAACAACTGCGTTACAATGTGCCCCTATTAGAAATATGCTATTATATTCTATACTTTTATTAATTTTACTGAGAAAACGTGAGAAAAAGGTGAATAAAGACTGAGACTCAATGTTCATAAATTACTAATTATTTATTTGTTTTGAACTATGTTGTATAGCTGTGTTTTCATGTGTTCGTAGTCAAAACTCAAAAATGAGTTTATATCTAATTATTAAAAATTGCCATTATTTTATATGAAAACGTTTTTTAATTGTGTTTTGAATGTGCACAATCTACAACTAATAGTTGGCAAAAAGCAGTGGTAAATGAAAATTTCAAAGTAGATTTTAAGTAGTCAGTTTGTTTATAATTGTTCTTACACCTTTTGTGCATGTTTTGGATGTGATGCATATCCCATGATTGTGTTTTTATTAAAAAAAATTATCAACAATTAAACAATGAATTGGCAAAAACATGGACTGTATGCTGATTATTTATATAGATTTACTGTTGTATTTTATTAAAGTAAAAAAAAACATGAACTGAGGTTATATGAACGTTAGAAATAACGTGATGGGAACGTTAAGAAAACTTTCCTGGCTAACCAAAAACAAACCATAAAAAATAACATTCTGGAAACCAAAAATGAACGTTCTGAGAACGTTCTGGGAACCCAAAATTGTTAGCTAGGAATAGAATCTAGTTGCTAATACACTGCAAATAGCCACTGTCTTTCTTTAACTATGTCTTTACTACCTTTCTGGGCTTGAAAGTGGTAGTTGCGTAGCTGTCAATGGAGGGACAGAAATCACAGATTTAATTTAAAAGATCTTAATTTGTGTTCTGAAGATGAACGAAAGTCTATGAGGGCGAGTAATTAATGACAGAATTTTTATTTTTGGGTGAACGATCCCTTTAAAATAAAGGCTGACTTACGACTTTTTAGCGATGTTTTGGCACAAAGTTACCGTTGGATCATGATCTGAGTGATCTTGCTGGATTTGATTTAGTTATATTTAAAGGTATCATCAGATTTGCAAAGAACCGTCATGAATGTTTCCTAGTCTTGCATAAGATAACTTACTTAAGCTCATGAATATTTAATGCTCTCAAATGTTCACAGCAACGTCACAACCGCAGCATCCAATCAAACAGCCGCAAGCAGACATTCCGGAAACCGCGAGCCAATGAAAACAAGCAGGAAACTTGCACATTAGGAGTAATCATGTGTAAACTGAATAATAGTGCCTGTTGAAATCACTAAGAGAGAAGTAGGTCAAGTTGCGGTGTTTCAGAAAGATTTAATTCATCCCACCACGGTCATCTACGCAGTTTTATTTAAAACATGGAGAAGAAACAGACCATCAATTTTGGAGCGGGACCGGCTAAACTTCCACAGTCGGTAAGTGCATGGGTAATTTAGGAATGTTCATTTATTTTTTTATGTAACGTTATATATTTTTGGTTAAAGTTTTGTTTACGCGTCATCGCGTTTGTAGAGTAAAAGCAGTGCTGCGTGATATCACATCAGTACGATTACATCATCTTTATCAGTCACAAACCACTAGTGTGCATGCACACTTTTATAACACTGTAACGTTACTGCGCATGCAAAACTGTTTTATGATACTGTAGTGTGCAAAATCGTTGTGCATCATTTCGGATGCAGGTTTTGGATGCACTGTAAGCATTAAAATAATAATGCTGTTGGCAGTTCTGCTGGTCTAGAGATGCATGCATGTATGTGCAATATTGCATCAGCCACAACTTGGCATTCAGAGACGCTTGTGGACTGAAGAGTGCCAAGTCTTTTCACGTCCAACTCAGTAGACATGCTAACAATTAAGTCTTGATTTGTTATGAAAAATGTAAAACAGGTTATTCTGCGTGTCTCTGAATATGTTTGTAGATTGAATCAATCCTTTGCTTCTAATCAGAAGCTTGCCTTTTCTCATTAGATAACTAACCTAACTCCCTAACTGTGAATGAAGTGGTTGTTTACTCCAGAAATTCAGGTTTGATTGCCTCTTCAGTGTCAGTGTGCCCAGTTTTGAGTCCCTGACACATTTTTACTCAGTTTGAGGCTGCTAACTGATTGCCTATTCCTAACTGCACCCCTCCCTCTCCACAATGAGAAATGCAACCTCTAGTGATGGGGAGTCGACTCCAAAAGAGTCGATAATTCACCCAAAAATGAAAAATCTGTCATCATTTGCTCACCCTCAAGTGGTTCCAAACCTGTATGAAGTTCTTTCTTCTGCTGAACACAAAAGAAGATATTTGGAAGAATATGGGTAACCAAACAGTTGATGGGCCATTTCGATTGATAAGTTAGTGTGATTATCTACACCTGTGTGAACTTGAGGAGAACTGACTTTATATATTCACCATAGGGCCTGTTTACACGACACCCCTTTCAACTAAAAACGTAAAACTTTTTATGCGTTTTGGCTGTTCGTTTACACAACGACGGGATTTTGGGTCAAACTATCCCTCAGTTGGAGATTAATGTCTTTGTTCATTCATATTCCATAACTATGTACATTTGGTGTCCACACTGAATAGGAACGTACCTGAAAACTATAAGATACTGTTCCTGCAAGGCGGAGGCTCGGGACAGTTCAGTGGCGTTCCTCTAAATCTGATTGGTCTGAAAGAGGACAGGTGTGCAGATTACCTGGTCACGGGGACGTGGTCTGCGAAGGCGGCCAAAGAGGCAGAGAAGTACGGGAAAGTGAACGTGATCCATCCAAAACTGGATAGTTACACCAGTGAGTAATCGGAGTTTAGCAAACAGTTTTTAATTGCTGAAAGGTGCAGTCTTGTGAAATCTGTTCAAGCTATCCTGCATATTTTACACTCTTTCCAAAAGCATCGCTCTGCCCTTTGTGAAAAAGAAGCACACTTTAGCATAGTTAAAAAAAATAAAGAGTACTTGACGTACGTTAAAACATTATATTTAATTATGCATATTTTATCTCTAAAAGCTCATCTTTGATCACCAAAAAGACATTTAAACGTTCTCAGAACATAACTTTGTTAGCTGGGTAGTGAGCTCACAGCTGTGCTAATGTCCAGAAACACACACACCAAATAAGGAAACTTGCAGTTGTGTAGTAGTATGAGTTTATTGTCTGTTATTCAGCAATCACTAGAGAAATATATTTTCGACAAGCCATGGGCCTATTAACATTGTGCATGCTTGATATATCAAAAAATTCAATATACAATAGCTGACTCAGGAATAAAGGTAGATCACAGCATTATGTAACCTAAATTCACTCAAAATCTTGCTTGATAGCCATAGTAGCCAGTTATGTCAGGAGCTTCATAGAGTTTCTCATCTTTAATACTTGAATTAAATAGCTTGTAAACGTTCTTTATCACTATAAATAAAAACTTAAATAAGTTTTAAACTTGAAAGTATTATGCAATCATTTAAGGAGCCGTATGTAAGATTGTGGCCAAAACTGGTACTGCAATCACTTTCAAATTACTGTAGAGCGGTGTATCCCCTCCCCCAAAAGTGGCCAAAACTGGTACTGCAATCACTTTCAATTACTGTAAGAGCGGTGTATCCCCTCCCCCAAAAGTGGCCAAAACTGGTACTGCAATCACTTTCAAATTACTGTAGAGCGGTGTATCCCCTCCCCCAAAAGTGGCCAAAACTGGTACTGCAATCACTTTCAAATTACTGTAGAGCGGTGTATCCCCTCCCCCAAAAGTGGCCAAAACTGGTACTGCAATCACTTTCAAATTACTGTAGAGCGGTGTATCCCCTCCCCCAAAAGTGGCCAAAACTGGTACTGCAATCACTTTCAAATTACTGTAGAGCGGTGTATCCCCTCCCCCAAAAGTGGCCAAAACTGGTACTGCAATCACTTTCAAATTACTGTAGAGCGGTGTATCCCCTCCCCCAAAAGTGGCCAAAACTGGTACTGCAATCACTTTCAAATTACTGTAGAGCGGTGTATCCCCTCCCCCAAAAGTGGCCAAAACTGGTACTGCAATCACTTTCAAATTACTGTAGAGCGGTGTATCCCCTCCCCCAAAAGTGGCCAAAACTGGTACTGCAATCACTTTCAAATTACTGTAGAGCGGTGTATCCCCTCCCCCAAAAGTGGCCAAAACTGGTACTGCAATCACTTTCAAATTACTGTAGAGCGGTGTATCCCCTCCCCCAAAAGTGGCCAAAACTGGTACTGCAATCACTTTCAAATTACTGTAGAGCGGTGTATCCCCTCCCCCAAAAGTGGCCAAAACTGGTACTGCAATCACTTTCAAATTACTGTAGAGCGGTGTATCCCCTCCCCCAAAAGTGGCCAAAACTGGTACTGCAATCACTTTCAAATTACTGTAGAGCGGTAGTGACTAGATTTTATCAATAAATTATAAATAAATAATAATTTAAGCACATTCCTCACATTCTTTCAACTTAAATTCAAAATAACTCACAATTTCATGTATAACCCTTTTAATTCAGCTCAAAATATCTTACATTGGGTCTTTGTCTTTGCCGACCTCTTGTGGGAAAATAATAATATAACATGATATTTCATGACTCTTGCCACTTGATGGCCTTATAGCTCTATATGGAGCAAATGAGCAGTTCCTCTGGGTCCTAAAGTCATTTCTCTTCAGTATGCATTCAGATACACATGTAGACATTTATAATAAAAAAAATTGATAAAGTTTTTGCTTTTTTATTTTATTTTATTGAGTTTTCTATCATTTTTCGTTTTTTCTATGTAAACTGAAGCATTCCCACATTCCATTCATTCCTATGGGGGTCAAATTGACCGGGGAGGGGAGGATTTGTTACTTTTTTTCAAATTTCAACCACAAAACTCCTTCAATTCCATTCAATTATTTTTGGTGTGTCGTGATTCAAGTGTGACAAAAGTCCTGGGGTCTTGAACCCCTCTGATGAACACTCAATAAAAATATTAAAAAAAGAAAAAAAGTTTCGGGTCAAAATGACCCAAGGGAAGGATGTTAAAGAGAGTACACGTAAAACTTTTAAAAAGTGCACTTTGTACTAAAATAAAATTAAAATTCAAGTTTTACTAATAATTTTTTGTTGTGCTTTAAGTACACTCAAGTGGCCTTTTATTTTATTATTATATTATCTGCAAGAAAAGTTTTAAAAAGAAATGTGTAAAGTTCACATGCAGTACATTTAAGCACTCTTCTTTTTCACGAGGGGCTGCAGACTTTTGACCCTCCTCACATGACCTCTAGTGATGCATCAGTGTTTGTTTTCTCAGAAATCCCAGACAGTAGCACCTGGTCACTGAATCCTTCGGCTTCGTACGTCTATTATTGCTGCAACGAGACGGTGCACGGCGTGGAGTTCAACTTCATCCCCGACACCAAAGGAGTGGTTCTCGTCAGTGACATGTCATCCAACTTCCTCTCCAAGCCGGTAGATGTGTCAAAGGTCGGTGATCATTCTCAGAAAAAAAACAATCCAAGGCACTCGAGTAAATTGTTTTTAGAAAAATATAAAAAGCCTTTATTCTTTCATGGCTTAGGTATTTTAAAGGTGCTGTATGTAACGTTTTCACTCTACTAAAGCATAAGAATACCATATTATGTTTGCATATATTGCATATATATATATATATCTCCGGTATTTTGAATTGGACTGCAGTACCTATTTCGACCACTAGTTGTCATTCTTACAGACTGCACCTTTAAAAACAGGTGACGAGCAATCATTGGTCATCACTGGTGATGATTCTTCAGCTAACGTTTGGTATCCTATGTTCACCATCTTTATCATAAAATGGCAGTATAATCTGTAGTTCTACTCTGATATCAAAAGTGAATTGCATGTTAAGGCCGTGTGTGTCTGTTCACTTCCACAGTTCGGTCTGATATTTGCAGGCGCGCAGAAGATGTTGGGTGTGCGGGTGTGACTGTTGTCATAGTCAGAGAGGATTTGATGGGCAAGGCTTTGAACGAGTGCCCGATTATCCTGGACTATCAGGTGCAGGCCGGCAATAACTCCGTCTACAACACTCCTTCATGCTTCAGGTGTGTCTTTTCTTTGTTCATCATGTTGCATATCTGAATTCTTTATGAATTACTAATGCATATGTCAAGTGAAAACTTGCCAAACAGGCAGCAGTGCATTTTTGACTGACTTGATGTAGAGAGTTCAGGATCAGTATAATTAAGTTTCTTATTCTCACCCTAGACAGCATTTATGTGATCAAAAATACAGTAAAAACATTAATATTGTGAAATGCTATTATAATTTAAAATAACTGTTTTATATGTGAATATATTTTAAAATGTAATTTAATCCTATGATCAAAGATCCTTCAGAAATCATTATAATATGCTGATTTGATGCTCCGTCATTATCAATTGTTATTAGTGCTCAATTATTTATAATGGTTCTTGTTTTTATCAATGTTGAAAACCATTTTTGCTGCTTAATATTTTTGTGGTACATTTATTTTCTGGATTCTTTTATAAATAGAAAGTTTAAAATGACAGCGTTCATGTGAAATATAAATCTTTTGTAACATTATAAATGTCTTTCCCTCCTGAATAAGTGTTATTATTATTATTTTAATTTATATTACTTACTCCAAACCTTTGAATGATAGTGTATGAAACTGAAGCTTGTTTCCGCCACAGAATAAAAAAATAAAAAGGTAATTTATCCCACAATTTTGACTTTTTTTCCCCTCACAATTATGTTATAAAGTAGGAATTGTGAGATAAAAAGTAGCAATTATCTTTTAAATTGTTTTATTATGTGGCGGAAACAACCTTCCATAGGTTCATGATTTCCACACACAAAATATTTTCAACATTGATAATAATCAGAAATGTTTCTTGAGCATCAAATCATCATATCAGAATGATTTCTGAAGGATCATGTGACACTGAAGACTGGAGGAATGATGCTGAAAATGCAGCTTTGATAATATAATATATAGAATGCACAATATTACTGTTTTACTGTATTTTTGATCAAATAAACGCAGCCTTGGTGAGCAGAAGAAACTTCTTTCAAAAACATGAACAATTGTGACCGTTCGTGTGTGTATTATGCAATAATAACTATAATGAACAATTATTCTAAGTTCATAAGTCTAACTTTAGGCTATTTATGATTGTCAAGAAATATAGCAACTTGATGCATTAATTTATAATGTAGTTAATAGAATTGAGTGAATATCCAACATTTTGTACAATAGCTCGAATTCCATCCAGTCCGACACATTTACAGTGGTTTTACCATTTTTAATCAGGATTTATGGCTTTGTTTGCATCAAACCACAGTCTGGTAGCTCATTTCAAGATATGTTTGCAGAGTCTCCACACAGATCATCTGTTCCAGGAAGAATCCTAGCTGATCAAATGTTACAAAGACAATACAATACTCTCCTTTATCATTTAGTGTGTGCCTAATAGACTCCTCAACGTTCGATCAAAGTATTACCCGTTCTGTAATGATGATAATGTGTGTGTGCAGTATTTACATCATGGGTTTGGTTCTGGAGTGGATCAGGAACAACGGAGGAGCAGATGCAATGGAGCGGCTCAACAAGCAGAAATCTGCCATCGTCTATGACATCATCAACCACTCCAATGGATTCTACTCGTCAGTGATCAGAGATTTTTGACTCAATCACATCTTAACATTTTAGATAACAACTTTGCAGATAAAAACTTAATCTTCTTGTACAGAAGGTTATTCTTAATGCATAGTATTGAAACGGTCAACTTTTTAATATTTAATCCATTATATGAAGTTAATATAATAAAAATGGGAAAAATTTATTTTAGTATAATCAAAATCAGTTATTGATATAATAAAAAAATAATATTTAACTAATGCTCTGCAAAAAAAATTCCTTTGTTCCTCAGGGTTTTTGTTGTCGCTTATTTTCCAGTGCAAATATCTAAACATTCTTACATCAAGATACATTTACTTGAAGCAAAATAACTTGAATCGACTGAACTTTTCAGTAAACAAGACTTATAGTATATTTAGAATATTAAGATATTTGTGCTGGAAAACAAGACACACATTCTAAGGAAGACAACTGGTCTCTGTTCAGACATGAAATGACTTCTTGCCCTTCTCCCACTTCTCAGATGCCCTGTGGACATGGCGTGTCGAAGCCGGATGAACTTTCCCTTCCGCATCGGAAAGAAGGAAGGAGATGAAAGTCTTGAGAAGTCGTTCCTGGATGGTGCCTCTAAACTTGGCATGATCTCTCTTAAAGGACACAGGTGTTGTATGAAAATTAGGAAAATATAACATTTTGTTTTTCTAATTCATGCAATCTTACTGTAATTGCACACTAGTTTATCAACACACATTTTCTGAGGAATGCTGCACAAACACTCCTGATGTATCTGTCAAATGTACTGACGAGCATTTATGATAAACTAAAATATGTTGTTTTTTATTGAAACTTCTATGCCATGAATTTAATTATTAAATTGCTCATCATTATAAATCTAATGAAAAATATATTGATAATATCGAATAACACCCTACAGTACTTTATATGTGCTTTAGGGGCTATTGACACCGTTTTGAACAAAAAACTAGGGGTGTAACGATACCCTCATGTCACGATTTGATACTGAACTCACGATACGATATTATTGCGATACTCCAAGACATATGATAAAAGGTTAACAAAAAATGTACTGTTTATTAAAATGATAAACTTGATATTACATTGTGTGTATAAATGAATATTCTTGGACTTGGTGCTGGAAACCCGAAGCACAGGACAATAGAGACACCAGAATAACAATATTCATGATTCTGAAGCTAAAATACAGTTATTTTAGACGAATATGTTTCTCTTTCACTGACTAGATACATTTAAAATAATGTAGGCCACTTCTTTACACAGATATTCCCCTATTGCATTATTATACATTTATTCAACATAATATTTTAACCTAGTACTGACACTAAAACTCACATAGTAATTTTTATTTTGGGTGTACTATTCACGATACTTATTGTTGCAGTTTTGTATTGCGATATATTGTTACACCCCTACTAAAAACTGCAAACTTTTTATGCGTTTTGACGACAGCGGTGTTTTGGGGGCTTGAAAACGCAAACTTTTGAAAACGGGTTTCAAAGTGCAAGTTTTTGAAAACGATAACGTTACCGTCTCCATGTAAACTAAGTGAAAACGGTGACGTCATGCACATGCGTGTTACATGTTTAGTCTATAGGCGTGTAGTGTTTCTTTAC
>FLSR01004888.1:3086755-3107591 GCA_900092035.1 Leuciscus waleckii | reverse complement strand
TATATATATATATATATATATATATATATATAGACAAATCAGTGCTGGACGTGTCAGTCTGGGATGTAGCAGTTCACTTGGCAGCGAGTAAAAAAACATGTTTTGTTTATGCACAATATTTGGTTCAGAATGATAAATATTGCTAAATATCAGTGGCTTTCCCATGACACAATGTGATTTGTCCAGCACACGGTTAACCGCCGCTGAACTGCATACAGAATGCCATTTCAATTTCAAATTGAATTCCAAAATAGGATTTGGAATTTTCTACTTTTAATTTCAAAAGTTAGAATGTAAATTGATTTGACAGTTGTCAACTTACACTGCGACAAAGCTATAGGGGTTGAACGACTTTTTAAGTCGACATTTCAGTTGACTAGTGCTGATGAAGTCATTAATGAACAAATAAGCCTGAACCTCGAGCTGAGACTCGAATGCGGGTTGCCTTGTGCACAATATGACACAGCGCTGCTACATAACCGCTTATTTTTATCGGTTCTTTTGTCTTTGGGTCGTTATATTTCTCTCAGATTTGAGCTTGTTCTAAATCAGATGTAGATAAAGCATCACAGTAAAGATTACATTTATATAAATGCATTAGTGTTGAGAGCGATTGCGTGTGAATTAATTCTACCTGGCAGCATCTCTGTACTAATAGTGAAACTGTGGGTTTTAGTTACTAAGAAATATTTGCTAGAACTTTTCAGTTTCTAAGCGATTTTATTGATGCATCACAGAACAGTGTTGACAATACAATACAATCCTGCGCTGCTGAATGTTTCCGTGTGCACGCGCGATCTACACTGATGTGTGAGCAACTGTCTGTATGTGTGTTTCAATACGGCTGCGCATTAGTTTAGAACAGCAATTAACTTGCGTGTATAAGCTGTTTAAAACGTGCAATCACCCAATTAATTTTATGCATCCAGATGGTATAATCAAACATCTAGTGGAGCGCTCTCTGAGTATGCATTTATTTGTCATTTTAACTGTTGGAAAAAGAGTGCAAAAGTGGACTTCAAAGGTGGTTGAGGAGATTCCCCCCTTCTATGTAAAGCGCTTTGAGTGTCGAGAAAAGCGCTATATAAATGTAATGAATTATTATTATTATTATTATTATTATTTCTTATCTTGTTGCCCATGATCAGTGACTAGTTGACGTCAAGGCCCCCTGAAATCAAAATTCGTTTTTTTTGCTTTTAGTATGAATATGTTAGCCTTAAAGGTTATGAATAAGGGGGTGTGTTCCAAAACAATGACAAAGTTGGCATTTAGGAGATATAAGCGTTCAAACTTCGGCTAAAATGGATCAGGGATTTTTATGACATCGTGCAGATTCAGCTTCTCATCACATCTTCTGTCCAATCAAATGCTCTCTAGAATATAAAGCTCCACCCCCTATCTATAAATACCACCTGACAAAAGCGACCATCACGGAGCAATATGTGTTGGAGTGTGTGTTCGGTTGCTCAAACGCTCAAGTTTTATTTAGTTTTCCAACTGTACATTGGTTAAGAATAAAATGGCTAGAATTTATTCACACCTCTACTATTGAATCCAATGTATCATCAGCGCTCGGATTCGCTTACATGGTGCTGTCAAGTACGACTCGCAATCTGTGAGGTAAACTAAACGCTATTGGCTATTTGAAAAGGGGGAGGAGCCTTTTTATGTTTTTTTTTATTTTAATTTATTTAATTTTTCTGTTTAATGGAAATTACATTAACGTATCATACAAAGCTGCGCGTTCCAATGTACTTAAGTGGGCCTTTAAAGCGTCATGGCCGAGCATTAAAGTCATCTAGTCTGTTCAACCCCTACAAAGCAACTGTTGCTAATCCATTTGTCCTTCCTATGAGAAGTAAACAAGTAAACACGAGTGCTTGGGAGGATGTCATAAATTGGAGGCATCAGTTTACATCAGCGTATTCTTCTGTTACACACTCAAAAATACGTACTTTTTCTTCACAAAAACAGTGCATACATTTATGGCGTAGTATAAGTAAGCGAATTAGGAGGCAGCGTGTGTTCCTCATGTGTCTCACGACTCTTTCACTGTTCTCAGGTCTGTTGGTGGCATCCGAGCTTCCTTGTACAATGCGGTGACTGTTGAAGATGTGAAGGCTCTTGCAGCCCACATGGAAGAATTCCTGAAGAATCACCAGTAGCTTAAAGGCCTTTTTTTTTTGCAACTTGGATTCAAAAGGGTTTCTTGATTGTGACACTAACAGGGTTTATTGCAACAAGTTGTAGCAGATTAATGGAAATAACAAACTCTAATTCTCGTTGAAAAGCAGATTGTTATCATTGTTGCTAATGTTCTTTTTTTAACTGACCCTTTTATTCAGATTCTACTGTGCCTTAATGCTTGTAAAATTGAAATTGAATTGTATTCCAAAACATTCCATGTTTCACTAATGTAATGTATGTTATCAACTAAATACTGTGACACAAGCTAAAAGAAAATAAAACACAACTAAAATGCTCTACACTGCAGTGTTTATTACCGAGGAGAGATTTTAAAGCTAAATTAACATGCATTATGGTTATTACTGTATGATTAGAAAATAAATATTTGAAAAAAAAAAAACAGTACCGTGGTGGTACCATGGTACTGAAGGAATACCGTATTTATGTACGATAAAGAGTATCTTGGTACTGCAATCCTACATATTTACCATTATTAGTGCTGTGCTTTTGCTATATTAATACAATTATTTGTACGTGGGAGTGTTTATTCAGCTTTGGAGTATTGTATTACCATTTTCTCTTGTAGCAACTTGAATGTTTGTTCAAGGATTGTTGAATCCAAACAAGAGCCAGTGACCTGAAGTTTTACTTCCATTTACATATCCTTTGTAACTTGGATTGCCAAGTCTATAGTTTTCCTGTGGATTTGGGCTACTTTTAAATTGTTGCCCCAGGTTGATTTTTATTTTATTTTATTTTTCATACATACTGCATAAATTATATTTGAGCGAATTTTATTATCTACTCAAGCGTAAGGATATTTTTGTGTGGAAGGGACACTGGTCCTAATTTATGAAATTGAATTATGTTGAATATGTATTATATTTCAGGTAAGGGAGTGGCATAATTTAAATTTAGTTTTTTAGGTTAGTTTAATTGGTCATTCTGCTGGTTTTGATTGGCTTTGACACGCTGATCTAGCAACACTAGTTCTTCTACCGCTAAAATACAAATTAGTTCAAGGGAGACTCGATGCTGTTGGTTTGCTGCATGTTTTAGAGAACTGCAATCTGGTCAAATGATTTTATAAAAAGGTTTTCAAACTGGGGGAGTCTAAAGGAGTGCTTAGGGGGTCCGTGGAGTGCAAAAGTGTACAAATAAGTAAGATTAAATAAAACATTGTTTAAAATAAACACATTAATTAAATAAATAAATAAGACATCTACATTACAGCACAGTAATATAGTGAGTGAAAAATATTTTATTTTGAAAAAGCTTTTATTTTGGAATCACATAGAACCCGGAAGTTGAAAGTGCTAACATTGTATAGGAAATTAAAAATGTCAATATCAAAAGAGACGTTTGTTACTTAAAACCAAGTTATTCATATCATAATTTATTTACGTTTGATTAAGAGTTAAATGGCAAGATGTCATGCTCTTATTAACTGTTGAACGTCTGATGATTTGACAGAAAAGTCGACGGAAGTGACATAGGTTCAGAATCAGACATACACCTGCATGTTACAGTTACCAGAAAACTCACGGGAATCAAAGATGTCGCGCTCGTGTTTATAAAGCAAGACTGTTGTTAGATTGGGTGAGTTTGGCATGATCACATTAAACGGGCTGTTGTGTTTTTCCTGTCAGTTTGACTCGTGTATGACACGGCAGTTTTCACGAGCTGCTCTTTGTCCTCGAGCAGAAGCAGCCGTTACACAGGAACTCTAACCTACGTGTATTTTAATTCACCATTTCATACTTTCACACCATACACTCAGAAATATTACGCTATCTGATCTTTGATCCATATGTAAATAATCCATACTGTCACAGTCAAAATTGAGTCCAATTGAAATATCGATAATTCTTTGAATTCCAATAGACTCACTAAACATTGAATCCACGTCAACATTCATTAAAGGATTGTTAATAATTACTTATGAATTAAAACTAAGGATTTTTATTATTAATCATCACTTTATGGGTTTTATGAAACCTCATAATCAAAATTGCTGTGAAGGTAGCACTTTATCACTGGGATTTTATTCTTATTCCTTCCATATTAATCTTGTTTGTTCAAGTCAAGTCACCTTCATTTATATAGCGCTTTTAACAATATAGATTGTTTCAAAGCAGCTTTACAGTGATAATAGGAAAATTCAATAACAGATTGTTTTGGTTTCCCACCCATAAATCCAGATCCACAATGGCTGATAGGGGAAACCGGAAGTTCTCTCCACGATACAGGAGACAGAAGGAAGCCGATGAAGTGAGAGCTGGAGGAGCCCGTTGGGACGCGACCACGTGAGCCATGAACGCAGTTACAGCCCGAAAGCGAAGTGGGGTCACGGTCGAGCCGGTGAAAGTGACGGGAATAGAAGAGGAAAAGCCTCTCTGTCTGAGGGAAGAGTGTTTGGACAGAGTCCTTCTCACCAGGAACGAGTCCAGAGAGGTTCTCCTGCTGAGCGGAGGAACTGGAGAGAACGACGAGACAGACATGGTAAAACATGTATAAGAAATAGGGATGCCCGATATGAACATTTTGGCCGATAACCGATACATCTTTATATTTGAAAGCCGATAACCGATATATTGGCCGATAAATCTAAATCCAAATTTTTATATAATTTTTGAGAGCCTGATTACAAAAAGTCTCACGATGAAAAGCCATGGCCCAATGTTCTCATTATAATTTTATGTAGCAGATATAACAGACTTGTGCTGTGCATGTTGCACTTAAAGGGATGGTTTGGAGTAAAATCAACCTAGGGTCCTTTGCACCATGACCTTGAGCCAACCCCCCCCAATAATGGTTGAACATTATTAAAGTTAGAGCTTATTTAGAGATATCAGCCGGATGGTTTAGTGCAGGCGCTAATGGATCCAATGATGTATCTTGTAAATTACCGCACTAATAATGCCCAGAATGGTACCAAACTTCTACAGGAGTACAAATAGGTTCTGTACTCATAAAACGAGCCATTGGAAAGTTTGTAAGTACATCAGGAGTTTATTCAAATAACACTTGTCTGACGGCTAATGCTACCGCTAACCCGGACGTCGACGTCACTTCAGTGATTTGGGAAAAGCCTGTAAAAGTCCTGGCAGAAAGCGATGCATAAAAGGATGTAGTGTAACGACGAATTTTTTTTTTTTTTCGAAGTGTTGACAACTTAGTGTTAACTATAATTGTTGCAAACTGGTACTACCAACAAAATATTAGTGCATTCCTGGAACTGGGCGTTGTTACACTACATCCTTACGCATCGCTTTCTGTTTCTGTTTTCAATTACATATATCGGCCGATATCTATATATCGTGCATCCCTAATATTAGATTAGAATTAGATTGAAATGTAGCTAATATCTGTCTACCTCTCGCTTGTCTATCAGACAGCCTGCAGAAGAGGATGGTGTCGATTGAAAGCTGCCTCACCAGACGGGACGTTTTACAGCTGTGCTTGGAAGCCGAAGGCAGTGACTGTGACCAGAAAGAGGTTTGGAAAGTTCTAGACTTACCGGTTAGGCAATTTAAATAGTGTTCTGGGCAAAATGTCATAATTTAGAAAAGAGATATTCTTTAAAAAAAAATATTCTGTGGTTCAGGAATACCGTATTTATGTACCATAATCTTTACATGGTACTTTAAAGAGTATCTTGGTACCACAATCCTGCATGTTTACAATTATTAGAGCTGTGCTTTTACTATTAAAGCATATATTAACCAAAATTCAGTGGCTTAATATGCTTCCATTTAGATGTTTATGGTCAGGCTCCGTTTATAAAATCACATTTACTGTAATTCACTCGCAGTAAAATTGTGAAATATTTTTATAATTTAAAATAACTTATATTTTATTGAATATATTGTAAAATGTAATTTAATCCTGTGATCAAAGCTGAATTGTCAGCATCATTACTCCAGTCTTCAGTGTCACATGATCCTCCAGAAATCATTCTAATATGATGATTTGATGCTCAAGAAACATTCATTATTATTATCAATGTTGAACAGTTGTGTTTGAACTTTCTATTCATCAAAGATTTTTGAAAAATTTGTACACAACTGTTCAACATTAATAATAATGAATGTTTCTTGAGCATCAAATCATCATATTAGAATGATTTCTGAAGGATCATGTGACACTGAAGACTGGAGTAATGATGCTGTAAATTCAGCTTTGATCACAGGAATAAATTACACTTTACGTATATTCACATAGACAACAGCTGTTTTAAATTGGAATAATATTTCACAATATTACTGTTTTTGTTTGTATTTTTAATCAAATAAGTGCAGCCTTGGTGAGCAGAGATACTTCTTTTAAAAACATTAAAAATCTTACTGACCCCAAACTTTTGAACGGTAGTGTGTGGATATGTATATATATGTATGTATATGTGTTTTTCTTATATATTTCTTAGTATAGACGTGCATGTGTGCATTAAATATAGACATGCATGTATTTTGGATGCGATTCATTTTTTCACAGCCCAGTCTTTACTGTCACTTTTGATCAATTTAATGTGTCCTTGATGAATAAAAGTACTAATTTCTTCCACTAAACAAACTTTGTGCATTGATCATATTTGTCGATGTAATCTGATTTTGTTTCTTTTTAGCCAAGCATCAGCCTGAAGTTCAGATGTGATAAATGTAAGGTGTTCTGTGAAGACGTCTCTCCAGCGCTCGCTCACATCAGAGAAAGATCCCACAGGAAGAAAGCCAAGGTGAGGAGTCAGATTACAAAATGATGATCAAGCTGTCAGGCTCACACTGCTGTGCTGCTCATTCATGTCTGACATGTGTCTCCTCTCTACAGGAACTGCAGAAGCTGGCGCTGCTGTTGAACATACCGCCACCTGGAAAAGCCCAGTGTCATTTAATCAGCTCTGCACTGGAAAGTGTGGTCAATGAGTTTGGATTGAACGATCAGGATTTAGAACAACGCCAAAATATTCTCGCTCTCGTTCAGAAAGTCCTTCAACCTTTCCTTCCAGGTATTTAACAGTGTAAAAAAAACTTCATTTGATGCTTTTTAGAGCTGCACGATTCTGGAGAAATTGAGAATCACAATTTTATTGTTTAAAATGAGAGATTATGAACATCATTCTGAATAAACAATTAAACAAAATAACAGGTAATTTACTAGAGCTTGTGACAAAATGCAGCAGTCTATTTAAAAAAAAAAAAGTTTAATTTGAATAATTTAAGGCGAGACACTACTGGTAATAGGGTAAAAATGTTAAATAATAGATATCACCATGAAACTTCCTCAGTTGATTACTTACACAAGTATATATAAAAAAATTATTACAAGTTTTAGAAATTTGATGTTTAATTATGCAAATTAGGCATTATCTCAAATATGCAAGATTTTGCATATATTTTCGGTAGATAGATCTGAACATATGATAAAGCCAGGTGCACAATTATTTTTTCATTTTGTTTACACACCAGATGAGAAAAAAATTTCAGAGGGATTTCAGGATATATGCTTTCATTACCTAGGAAATCTAAATAAACTGTCCATAGCCTTAAAAAATCGATTTTCGCTATATTTTTTTTATTAAAATGTCACATAAATCAGGCCAGGAATGATTTATTAACAAATCCCTCTGAAAATATCTTCAGAATACTGCTAAGTGTATAACTGGGAAGTGTGGTGTACACAGGTGCTACATAGGCTGAGATGTTTCTACTGGAGAATGACAAAAAACACATTTTGAGAAAACGGCAGTTAAAGAGTTAAATAGCTCTAAATGAGATTTCGTCGTTAGCTTTTAATCCCCCTTTGGATATTCACGATTGGTTACTGATAGAAAGGAAATGCCCATATTTGGGTTACATAGTGTTGTGCAGGAGACTCAGAGCTTTACAATGATACCGGTCATGATAGACTTCAGTAAACAGACGGGACTCGGCGTGTCCCGTGGGAATGATAACTTCTTGGTAAATTCGGGAGAAACTTACTGCCGCAAGTAAACAAAATGTAATAAAATAAACATCTTAATGTATATTTTCAACGTTTTCTTTATAGCAGCTTGAAAGAACAGATATTGAAGGAGTAAACTAGCCCAAAATCTCAAAACTGACCACTGCATGAAAAATCTGTTTTTGCTTGACGTGTCTCACCTTAATTTTTTTTTTTTACATTCATTAAGACGTGTCTCACCTTAATTTTTTTTTTTTTACATTCATTAAGACTACACATCGCATTACTGGATGAATCAGCGTTTTTGGTGATTCAATGACAAATACATTTTTTAAGTCACTTGTCGCCACCTACTGGGTAACGATGTAATCAATACAATCTTTATTTGCAGCGTCAAGTTACTTTCAGAAGGTGATTTGCTCTAATTTGTTCGCAGTGTTTATATCAGAACTATAAACTTGATCCCAGTACTTCTGTAATAATTTGAAGTATCGTAAGACAGAAATAATGATACTGTGTGTTTGTGAGGCTGATTCATACCTGTACATGACAACCACTGCTCTCTCTGGGTGAATGTTCTTACTCGTCAAAGGTATAATAGACAGAGCTGAATCACTGTCAATGAGACTGCCATCTTTTAACGATTAATTGTGCAGCTCCTCCATACATTTTGCTCTCTTTTCCCCTTCAGAATGCCAGTTCAGGTTATATGGATCTTCCTCCACCAAGTTCGGCTTCAAAGATTCCGATGTAAACATTGATGTGAAGTTTCCATCCCATGTGAGTATGAAGTGCTTATTAGAAATATTCTCACAATTGACCTTTTACATCTTATGGCTTTGACTTCTACGGTCTTTATATTTATTGTCATTTTTTATTTGATCCTTGTTTCCTTTTTTGAAGTTACATTTGTGTCTGTATTAAGAAATTCTAGCTAGACTGCACAACAACTTGATTAAACCTAGCATGAAGTGAACTTTACTCTCTTCAGTTGTTAATACAGGCATCATAAAGCAATATCATTTATTAAGGCTCTTATCAGACTTAGAGCTATTATTGGCTCAAACCCCTGATACAAGCTAATTATCACTGACATTTAGACACAGTATTAAAATGTGCTGTGTGTGTACACTATGATAGCAAACACATAAACCATGGCATATGCAGTTTAAAACCCTTTAAGTAAGGGATAATCTACGGCTAGCTGTGCATTAAATTATTTTAATGCATGACATGGAGGCCAAGAACTTCCCGAGTGCATTCAAATCGTTTAATGCACAGCTAGCCGTGGATTTGGGTGACGTTTTACAAAAATGAATTTTTGCAATAATAATCTTTGACTTTTGCTGATGAAGTTTGGTCAATAATTGTTTCGTAATAAGAAAAATAAATCTCTCATCAGTTCCAGCATCCTGATATTCTGCTCGTGGCTCAAGAGCATCTCTCTAAAAGTGGTAAGTTGAAAAGCAGTGACCGCAAAAAAAATTGTGTGTTATATTTGGCCGTGGTGAAAAGACACAGAGCAGGGTATTGAGTTTCGAGATACACTGATGCTGAAATTTGACTGAAAATATAAAAGTATTATAGATAAAATAAAATGCGTGATGTATGCATAAAACGTTTTCACAAAAAAGCACCCACCAATATAGAATAACAATGGTATGTTTTAATTTTTCTCACTGTTTTATTTTCATAATTGCAGATGTTTTTGTCAATGTGGAGGGAGACTTCCATAGGAGGATGCCTGTAGTCGTGTGCAGAGAGAAATCAAGGTCTGTTTCCTTGCCTTTTCTTTTACAACGTTTAATATGAAGCTTATAACTGCATTTAAATGTGTATATATAGTTTTATCAAGTTTATATATATATATATTAGGGCTGTCAAAGTTATCGCGTTAATAACGCGTTAACGCAAAATCATATTAACGGCACTAATTTTTTTAACGTGCGATTAACGCAGTGCGTATTTTCTGTTTGACCCATGGCCCAACCTCTAGTTGTAGAAATGGAGATACACAGTGTTGCCAACTTAGCGACATTGCAGACGCCTTTAGCGATTTTTTTCCCTTCAACAAAGCGCCCAAACCTTGTTTAGTTTCTGAGAATCTACCGGTACCGCCGGTACTGCTCTCTCAGCGCGCGCGCGCACTCTCGCTCGCTCGCTCTCTCTCTCTCTCTCTGCGTCTCGCGCGGAGGAGCAGCGCTTTAATTCAGTTAAGCACAGATATTATGTTGCTTCACTAATTTTACAAGTATAGCCGAAATCAGAGCACAGATATTGTCTTTATCTTATGTGAATTTGATTTCACCAGAAGACGGCTCGATTATCAGAATTGTTGTGCAGATTAACTTAACATCTTGGAAGGGAGAGCTGGTTATGTCTTAATGGGTCGCGTTTCAGTCACCATTTCAAATTCATTCCGTTGTTTGACAACAGAAACAGTAAAACATACCAATGAAAACAGTTTTATTGAGAATTTAGCTTCATCAAAATGAGCACAGAGAGAGACAAACTACAATGTAATAATAAATAATAAATGTACATTTAGCATTTTCAGAAGAGCTGCCCTGTCATGCAAAAATCTAAACATGTTTGTGTTAGTAAATTGCTCAGTACAAAGAAAGAGAAGTAATCGTAACCTGGAATTTTTTTGTTCTTTCTACATGTGTCTAATAGACATGAACAAGTTCTTTGAAAAACATCTATGACCTTTGAAACATGTCTCGTCCTTATGCTCTATATTGACTATGGTTTCAATAATAAACATACATTTGCATAAAGCATCTATATTTATCCATGCCCACATTGATTAGAGTATTACAAACTTGAAAAGTATTAATTTAAGGTACATTTAGAACAAATAAAAAAATGTGCCATTAAATGCGATTAATCGCGAGTTAACTCATGACAATCATGCGATTAATCGCGATTAAAAATTTTTATCGATTGACAGCCCTAATATATATATATGAATGTGTAAATAAATTTAATGATATATTATAATATTTACATATATAATAAAAAAAAATACTATTTAAAAGGTATTACAGTCAGTGGGGTACAATGTGGTTTGGACCCCAAAGTTCTTAAAAATATCTTCCCTTTTTTGTTCTACAGAAAGTCGTACAAGTTTGAAACAACACAAGGGTGAGTAAATAATGACAGGATTTTCAGTTTTGGGTGAACTCTACCTTTAAGGTCTTTTGTAGAGCCCACATTATGCATGTTCTTTGTACATTGGATTGTGCTATGTAGACACATTTGAACAATAAATCAAATAAAAAATGTTTTAAATGTACTTTTATTGAAATTTAGGTTTCACTTTATTTTGATGGTCCCTTTAACACTTATGTACACTTTCAAGGTTTTTCGAGTCAGTAAGATTTAAAAAAAAATTGTTTAATGTTTATTCAACATTATACATGCATTAAATGGATCAAAAGTGACAGTAAATGCATCTTCAATGATACAAAAAAATCTATTTCAAATAAATGTTTATTCTGACTTTATTAATCAAAGGATCCTAGAAAAATATGAAGCAGCACAACTGTTTTCAACATTGATAATAATCAGAAATGTTCCTTGAGCATCATATTAGAATGTTTCTGAAGGATCATGTGACACTGAAGAAAATTCAGCTTTGATTACAGGAATAAATAACATTTTGCAATATATTCACATAGAAAACATAATTTTTAAATTGTAATTTGTCACTATTTTTACTGTATTTTTTATCAAATAAATTCAGCCTTTGTGAGTTCTTTCAAAAACATTCAAAAAATTGTACCGACCCCAAAATTTGTAATGGTAGTTCATGTTAAATTCATTGACAAAGGAGTAGTTGTCTTTTTTAAAACTGCTTTAAACGTATGTTATATGCATGTTTGTTTTTAATCTCTGTTTGATCTTTTGAAGTGGTCTGATCTGCAAAGTAAGTGCAGGCAATGAAAGTGCATGCATAACAACAGCATATTTGACCGAGATGGCGAGTCTGGAAGCGCAGCTCATCCCGCTGATCATATGCTTCAGATTCTGGGCTAAGGTGAGACTGATGTGCTCAGTGTTATCTGTTCTAATAGACAGTCTGTAGGTTTTTACTGCCAAGTTTAAAATGCAAAATTGCATGTTTTGTTTACTGTGGTTCTCAGTGTTGTCTGAAACATGACATATGTGACCCTGGACCACAAAACCAGTCACATGGGTCAGTGTTCTGAAATTGAAATTTTTGCATAAAAGAAAAATCGATAATTTTGACCCATACAATGTGCGACATGTGACTGGTTTTGTGATCCAGGGTCACATATGGTATGTTAGTTAAATATAATATTGCGTGGATTTAATAGGTAGCATTTTTGCTGTACAGTGAAACAGCATAAAGAACTGTAAAGCTCTGCATGCTTTATATATATATAAATATCCTCATAATATGTGATGTTTGTTTGTGTGAATTAGATCTGTTGTGTAGACCAGATGGAAGAAGGTGGACTTCCATCCTATTGCTTTACCCTCATGGTCATCAGCTTCTTCAACGACGCAAGGAACCCGTCTTACCTTCATACCTCGAACACGTGGTGTGTGATTCAACATTAATGCATCATTTATTCAAGTTTATAGGACCAATGCTGATTATTGCATCTGGATCCTTTTGGAGAGGTAACCTGAGATAATCTGCAGTCAGCCGGACATTATTGCAAAAAATTAATTAAACACCGACTCTGTAATCAAGACGCAGACCCTAATGCAATAATTATCACGCTTATTACACAGATACTCATCTCATGAATAAATATGGGAAATTAAAGTTTGAAATCCAACTTGAAATTATTTGATAACAGTTTTCTTAAAGCATTTATGTATAATCCATAACTGAGGTTACAATTATTCATGAGATCATATAATGCATAGTAAGGTGCATGCATGATAATAATAATACTTTTATAATGCATTATAAATGAAGGATTTAAATAGTGTTACCAATTATTTTATTATTTTACCTGTAAATTGGACACGCACAGTTTTACAGTTTAATGATCAACATACAAAAAATAATTTACCAGAGAATGCTGCAACTGACCAATCACAATCAAGTATTTCAGAAAGCCCTGTAATGAACTAGATGTGTGTGATATTGGCAAAAAGTGTATATATATATTTAAAAGTTTTACTCTGAAAAAATGGCGTGATATTGCTTAAATATTTCATAGACATTTGAGACAAACTCTAAAACTACATCATGCAGTGAAAGTGATGTCACTCTCAAGGCCTTTTTTTATTAATTTTTTTAAGTTTTTGACATACTTGATAATGTCAGCTCACACATCATTAAAACACATCATTAAATGATCATAGGCGATACATATCGCACACCTCTATAATGAACAACAGAATGGCATTACTACTGAAAACCTCACCCATAAGATACAAAACTTAAACTAGACAATTTAGAAAATTGTTTGTTTATTCTGGAAATTCCTGTGAGAAATGGTTTTCATTGTGAAGTAGTTTCATTAGTTTTATTTCCGATGCAGAGACTGATGTTGTGTCTTGTTTAGGGTTTGCATGTGAGTAAACTGAAGAGTTTCTCCATCACCGGGGTTGAGAAAGGACACGTGCTTTGGGTGTACGATCCAACCTCAAACGATTCCAAGATAAAGACAAACTCATCAAGAAGGGGAAGGTCAGTGTGTTCCCAGTTATTCATGTGTTGTACATCAAAAGGTTTAATTTGAAGACAGTTTCTAGGTCAAGCCAAAAGAAAGTCAACAAAACCACTACTGTGTTTCATGGAAGCTTGTTTTTGCCACGAAATATAAACTGTAATTGCATCATTTTATCTCACAATTGACTTTTTGTCTCACAATTGCGATTTATAATGTCAGAATTACGAGGTTAAAAACTCGCAATTGTGAGAAAATAGATCAGAAATGCAAGTTTATATGTCGCAAGTCTGACTTTATTCCTCAGAATTGTGATTAAATAGCCCTATTCGGGTGAGACTAGTTTTCATGGAGAAATTCCTGTTTCACGGGTGTACTTTGTGATTTTAATCCTGTCTGAATCAGACAAGTTAGTGTTTCTCACACACAACCTCAGTATAAATCCAGGGCAAATTACCCACAGTTTTTCAGCGAATTCAACGGTCCTCTGAGAAATCGAATCCCGTCCAAAATCAAAAACAATCTTGCATGTTGAACACTAGACCGCAGATAACCTTCTGTAACGCCCACGTCTAGAAAACACACACTCACACACTCCCACCTCTGTAATAAACACACTAGTATAGTCCCGTCCAAATCAGGACATGAAATCACAGACATCAGGTGATAAGAACTGTGACTCAAATATCGTTTAGAAAACCAGTCCCATCCGAACAGGGCTTATCTCGCACTTCAGACTTTATAACTCACAAAGTTTATATCTATATATTATAACTATATTGCCAAAAAAAAAAAAAAAAGAGGGCGGTAAAAACCCAAATTTTTAAGGAAAAAAGAGTGCGGTATAAACTCACATTTCTAAGGACAAAAAAGAATTGCGAGATGGAAAAAGTCGCAATTAACTTTTATTTTGTATTTCATGGCGAAAACAAGCTTCCATAGTATTTTTTGACCTATTGGTTCTTCATTGTTTTGATTTGTTTTTTCCCCTAAATAGTCTCCACTGGTGTTCAAAGAGCGACGTCCTCCTGTACAGCTGGGGAGCTTTGGGTCGAGTTACTGCGATATTATTCACTGGAATTTCAAATACCTGAGAAAGTCATTAGTGTGCGAACAAACAGTGACTTGTGGCGGGATCTGAAAGACTGGCCCAAAAAGAGGATTGCAATAGAAGGTATATATGGCATCATGTGACCTAGTTCTTTTTTTAATATACAGGTGAAACTCGATAAATTAGAATATTGTGCAAAAGTTCATGTATTTCAGTAATTGAAATTAAAAGGTGAAACTAATATATTTAGTATATATAACTAAATGCATATGCATGATTATACTTTTCAGAGGGCCGACATTTCTGTATTTAAAATCCTTTTTTTTACTGATTTCATGTAATATAAACATTTTCTGAGATTTTGAATTTGGGGTTTCCATAAGCTGTAAGCCATAATCATCAAAATTATAACTTTTGCACGATATTCAAATTTTTCGAGTTTCACCTGTACACTACCAGTCAACAGTTTTGGATCGGTAAGATTTTTTATGCTTTTAAAAGTCTCTTCTGCTCACAAAGGCTGCATTTATTTAATTAAATTAATAATTTAAATTTAAATTTAAAATTAATTAAAAATAATTTAATTATTTAATTTAATTAAAACAGCTGCTGTTCAATGTGAATATACAGTAAAGTGTAATTTATTCCTGTGACCAAAGCTGAATTTACAGCATCATTACTCCAGTCTTCAGTGTCACATGACCCTTCAGAAATCATTCTAATATGATGGTTTAATGCTCAAGAAACATTTATGATTTTTATCAATGTTGAAAACAGTTATGTACAATTATTATTTTAGGATTCTTTGATGAATAGAAAGTTACAAAGAACAGCATTTGTTTGAAATATAATCTTTTGTAACATTATAAATGTCTTTATTGTCACTTTTGATCAATTTAATTCGATAACTCAAGACTGAGTAATGATGCTGAAAATTCAGCTTTGATCACAGGAATAAATTACATTTTAAAATATATTAAAATAGAAAACATTATCATAATATTTAACAATATACTGTTTATTTTTTTGCATTTGAAATCAAATAAATGCAGCCTTGGTGAGCAGAAGAGACTTATTTTAAAAACATATTACCGATTCAAAACTCTTGACTGGTAGTGTTCATCTGCCTAGATATGAGACATATCAATACTTATCTCTGTCTTCTTTCTCAGATCCATTCGCCGTCCAGAGGAACGTGGCTCGGACGTTGAGTAGTCAGATGATGTTTGACTATATGTGTCATTGTCTCAAAACAACCTATAAGTACTTTGCTTCTTCTCCAAAAAGCAAAGCTGGGAAAGTCCGTTCAAACAGTCAAACTGATAAATCCGTGAGTGGTGTGAATCACGTCGACGCGGTGAAGAAAAGCAAGAAAGTGCCAGCTGAGGATTTGAACAGATCCCGTGCGAGATCCAGTCCACATAGTGCCGATGATCTGGAAGACTCTGACTATATGATTGAGCTGGAGCAGGACGATGAGGAAGAGGCCGACTCTGACGCGGAGACTGAGGTGTGCAAGCGCTGTAAATACAGTAGTCAACGTTTGAAGTGGATCAAAAAAGTTAATCGAAGTTGACCTAAGACAGTTCAAAATTCATGTATAACTTTGATTAATTTTTTTATCCACTTCAAACGTTGACTACTATAGATTGAGAAGAAGTCTTCTTTTCATCATGCAGTTGAGTTCAGGAACAGCTCTGAAATCAAGGAAAATTAGATCCTCATATGATCCCCTTGAATTTTTATGCATTAGAGTTTCTCAAGTACATTTTTCTTGTAAAAAAAAAAAAAAAAAAAGAACTATATTTTTGGTTGATAATGTTTTTTATTTAATATTTTCTATTTTTAGGGAATAATTTTTTATTTAATATTTATATATTTTTTATACTAAATTATATTTGTTGTATAAAATCCATTTATTGACTTTTTGCGCATAGACCTGAAATTTAATTTCCAACTTAAACTGTTGTAAATCTTTAATGCTCTAGACTAGAGCACAGACTTAAGTTTGATCTTTCAAAGACGACACTTGGCAATTATTGCTGAAGTGCACCTTTTTTTTTTTTTAAAGTGAACTTGCACAAAAATATTATTTACATTTTTTTATATGAAATATATATTTTCAAAATCACATTTTACTCTAAAACTGCAATAAAATATAAGTCATAAATCTAAACAAGTTGTGTTTCAATTTTGAGCTTGATATCTTGTGAGCTTTCAGTAAGATTTTGTTTGGGCGCAGTACCAAAAGTTTTCACTAGATAAAATTCGTCTCCCATTAATTTCCAAGGAGCACAAGTGTGAATATTTTTTACAGGACCATTTAACCTTTTTTGAATCATGTTTGATCATCATCAAACCTTTACCAAGTTTCGTACCATTCCAATGAAGTAAGAAATTTAAAAAGAGTTGAAATTAAATTGAGTGTGCACATTTGTAGGGTGAAGAAGAAGATGAGGAAGATGACGATGATGATGACATCGAGCTTGATGAATCTGGAGGTGATCCTTCTGGCGACGAGATCTTCCCCTTCGACCGGGAGACGAGTGACGATGTGGGATCCGATATAGGCGATCCCGAGGAAGCAGCATCTGTCCAAATCAAGCCAAAAGCAGAGCGTTCCAAATCTGAATCTGAATCTCCTGCAGGAACGCAGTCGGACCTTGAAGGCGTTCATTATGTCTTCACCAAGAGGGTTTTCAGCGATGGCAAGGTAAATATGCATTCTCAAATTCATATTTTGCATGTCTATGTGAGACCATCCAAACCTTTTATTAAATGTGAAATGTACTAATGTTTGTTATTGTTGCCAGATATGCAGCTGCTCTTGTCAAGCAACTGTTGATAATGCAATATTAAAGTGCCTCTATTATGCTATGTTAAAGGCTCCTACAATAGGTTTACATGCATCCAGGGTCAAAAAACACTTTAATTTTCTCATAATATACATTACAGCATCAGCTCTAACCCCGCCTTTTTCTGAGAACCTGCTCTGATCTGATTGGTCAGACGGCCCAGTCTGTTGTGATTGGAGACTATAACTCCATTTATCTGCACTTGATCTTTGAAACTTTGTAGACATTTTTTACTTTCACAAACAAATAAATTACACACGACATGAAAGATAATATCCGAAAAAGCATAATAGGGGCACTTTAAATGTTTCTTTTGACATTTTAATGATGTCTTTTAACTTCAATGTGAATTCATGCATCTGCAATTCCAGCACCAGTCTTTATTCACCATTTAATGTGGGTCATGGTGACAAATTATCCGTTTTTTTTTCCTGTTAGTCCCCCATTGTGATATGCGGCCTTTGCAAGAGTGACGGACATTCAAAACAGGACTGTCCCGAGGACTTCAAGCGAGTGGAGTTAAAGCGCCTTCCAAACATGACTCTAGACTTCCTGAAGATCCTCAATGAAGTCTGTGAGCAATGCTACCGTAAGTACGCAGTGGATATATTTTGACATGAAGACATTCTGTATTTTTTTCCTTTATTGTAGAGAACTCAACCTGAGGATGGAATGTAGACTGCTAATTCTGTTATGGGAAGATACAGACAAATAGATCAAGTCTTTGCCTTTCTTACACCTTTTACGGTTATCTATGGGTTTTTACATGTGCACATTGTTGCATGCATCTTTTTTTATGTACATACATCTTTCTTTGTTTTTATTAAATGTTCAAATCAAACTTAAATTTTTGCATGTAGTTTCACTGATTCAGTAAAAATGGTTGCATTTATTTAGGTGACTTTGCACCAGATGATGTGGAGGTGAAAGTCAGAGAACACATTTTACAAGACTTTGAGACTTTCCTGAGATGTCAGGTACCAGGTAATGCAGCTTGGACTGTTTTAAGTATGTAAAGTTTGGTATTTTTCCATTTAAATGCGCTGAGAGATTTCTTCTTCTGTATTGCTGCATGACACTTTGTCCACAAATAAACAAAATGGCGAATCAGAACAATTTGCTTAATATACGCTCATTAGAGCAGTGAGATTCCACTTGTTTTTAAGCTGGATGTCTAAATTTTTTGCTAAATTCAGCCTTTTACTCTATTTTGTCAAAGACTGTTGGTAACACTTTATTTTACAGTGTCCTTGTTACATATGTTACATGTACTTACCATAGTAATAACAGTAAAATATGCATAATTACATGTAGTTGCTTAATATTACTCAGTACTTAAATGTATAATTACACTGTAACAACGACACCTTAAAATAAAGTGTAACCGACTGTTTTATATGTATTTAATGAGAGGACTATACAAATGCTTATTTGTTGATGAGTATTTTTATTTATTTATCAGGAGCCAAGTTGGCTTTGTTTGGTTCATCCAAGAATGGGTTTGGCTTTAAACAGAGTGACTTGGACATCTGTATGACTCTAGAAGGCCAGGACACAGCAGCGGTAATGTCCCGAGACTCTTTCTACTCAAGGTCACAAACATGCATTAAATCGATCAAAAGTGATGTTAAGGATATTCATAATGTTACATAAGATTTCTATAAAAAAAAAAAAGCTGTTCTTTTAAACTTTCTGATCCTGAATACTGAAGAAATGCTAAAATATGAAGCAGCACAACTTTGTTTTCAACATTGATGATTATCATAAATGTTTCTTGAGCAGCAAATCATCATATTAGAATGATTTCTGAAGGATCATGTGTCACTGAAGACTGGAGTAATGATGCTGAAAATTCTACTTTGATTAAATTACATTTTAAAATACATTCACATAGAAAACAGTTGTTTTGAACTGTAATAATATTTCTGTTTGTGCTGTATTTTTGATCAAATAAATGCAGCCTTGTTGAGCAGAAGAGACCTCTTTCAAAAGCGTGAAGCCAGAGCCAGATGAACTATTTATACTCTGTATTGTGTGTTCATTAAGTTTCCTAATCTGGTTCCTCTGATAGGGCCTGGACTACATGGCTGTTATTGAGAGCCTGGCTAAAGCTCTACGGAAACACCATGGTAAGGTTTTTTTTATTTTATATTTGGGTGTGATTGTGAAATTGCCCGTTGTTTGTGCTAGACACTCATTTCATTCAGTAATCATGTTTTGTATTGTTCACTATTAAATAGATTTACATTTTTAGGAAGGGAAAGACTGTCTTATACATTGTCCTCTCTCAGAAGCTCTAATCTTCTGACTGGTAAAAGAAATGACAAAGAGCATCTCTGTACGCCTCAGGCAACCTCCGTTTACTTTCAATGCTTGTTTTTCAAATAAATCCGTGCTTTTGTTTTACACCCATGTCTATTTATCCATCCATTCATTTTAGGCCTGAGAAACATCCTACCTATTACTACTGCAAAAGTCCCAATTGTGAAGTTTTACCATGCCAAAACTGGACTAGAGGGAGATATAAGCTTGTACAATACACTGGTGAGAGAATAATTCTGTTGCATTATTTTTACACGTCCAAACTTGACTCTTAAACAGAACGGTTTTTAATGGAAGTTCAAACCATTGCGAATGTTAATAGCTTTAGAATTTTATAAGAAGAAAGCCCTCTTTACATATTTGCTAAAGTTATGGCACTGTGGATTGTAGCTCGTTCCTTATCGCCAATGTTTAAACTTCAATATTTTGGCAAAAGACAAGCACTATGCTTGTTTGGCTTTCTTCAAAAGGATCAAAATGAAATATCTGCGCTCTGTTTAACTATTCCCTTCATTTGCAAAATATAATAGCAATGTTTTGATAAAAATAATCTTCTTCAGGCACACATACACAGGCAACACTCAGATTCAAACACAATTGTGGTCAGATACAATCTGTTGGCAATTAAGATCAATCATCTTATGATCATTCAATTATAGCAGACTTAATGTGAACACATCACTAGGTCAAATGTCATTGTCCTACTTATTAGAGGGGTGGTATAATGCCGTTTCCACAAGATGTAAAATAAGTCTCTGATGTCTCCAGAGTGTGTATGAGAAGTTTTAGCTCAAAATCCTATCTTAATGTATGCATCTTTTATA
>FLSR01004888.1:3073289-3086737 GCA_900092035.1 Leuciscus waleckii | reverse complement strand
ATATTATTATTTTTTTTTTTTTTTTTTTTTTACAGTACAATAGTAATTACGTGTCCCATGTAACAAAGACAATTACCATATATTGTGCATAATTACATGCAACTAACCTTACAAACACACTCTAACCCTATAGTAAGTACATGTAGTTTATTATTATTACTCAGTACTTAAATGTATAATTGCACTGTACCAAAAAAGTGATGCCCTCAATTCTTTCTCGTGTAAATACACTGTAAGTCCACAAACAAAGTGCAACCAAGATTTTTCCATTTGTTTCCTCAGGCTTTGCACAACACACAGTTACTGGCGTCTTATGCTGCAATTGACGCTCGGGTGAAGATCCTCTGCTACGTCATGAAAGTGTTCTCCAAAGTAAGTTCGACACATTCATGAACTGATGATGCTTCAGTCATAGAGATCGTAGTCATCAGTGGCCAAGCTTGAAGCTTGAATGAGAAACAATCCAGAAAGTTGCTTTTGGTGAAAAGATGAAGGACGAAACATACATTAGCATATCTGTATTTCAGCTCCGGATGTTCTTCACACTTGATACACCGTGGTAACAGTAACAGGCATCAGTTTTACTGAATCAATTCCAGCGTGAGTCTCATACTTCAGAATTGCATCAAAGTGGATTTGCTTTTATAGCACAAAAAAACAGCGTCTTCTCAACATGAACAACTCAAACCAAACTCTTCCAGTCTCAGATACAACTACAGTGTTTGAGGGTCAAAGTTGACGTTCACTGGCAGCCAATGAAGAGCACAGACTGGCATTATGCAAATGTATTACAAACCTACATATATTCAGCGGGAATCAAGACTGGAATTACTGACGACTCGTTTCAGTTCAGAATCACTTCTTTCTTTTAGGAGATAATAACTCCATTTATCTGCACTTTGATCTTTGAAACTTGCAGACATTTTACTTTCACAAAAAGCTATATAACACATGAAATGAAAGGTAATATCTGAAAAAGCATAATAGTGGCACTTTAACATATAATGATCTTGATAATGTTTGTCTTTTCAGGTGTGTGACATTGGCGATGCATCTCGTGGTAGTCTTTCTTCGTATGCTTACACTCTAATGGTCCTTTACTTCCTTCAACAAAGAAGCCCGGCTGTTATCCCAGTTCTCCAAGAGGTGTCGTTCTTGACAATTATAACCTTTTCAATGACAGTTACTTATAATAAATGATTTTGTGTAAATTAACTGTTACAGCACTTATACTCATATTTTGAAATGCATTTCTTTAACCATGTGCACACCAAAAATGTATTCTTAATTAATTTAAAACATTGTATTCCTACTTTCATGTAATTTAGAAGTGCGTGTTCCCTAGTGCATAACCCAATAAATATATTTCTATAATTCTGATATTTCAACATAAACAATATGTGAATATAGGTTAAAAATGGGACTTATTTCTCTCCCTTTTTGTGTGGATTCTTCTATATTGCTAAAAGTCATCATTAAGGACATCCTAATCTACTGTATTATGGGATGAGATGGATGTAAAACATACATTCACTCTGAATTAATTTTGTATTTGTCTTTTGTAGATATATGAAGGCGAGAAGAAGCCAGTAGTCCTTGTAGATGGCTGGGATGTACATTTCTTTAAGGATTTGAAGAACTTGGTGAGTGAGGTCCAAAAAAAAAAAAAAAACATTGCAAGTTGTATTATTTTTTATTTATTTCACATTTAATTGTAAAAAATTATAGATAGATTTTTAGATCTGATTTTATTTTATTTTTTCAAATCTATGAAACTTGTAGCACAAAACACATGTCTCAGACTTACTGTTGTTCATTCCTCAGCATAAACACTGGCCGGAGTACAGGAAGAACAGGGAGTCAGTCGGGCAGCTGTGGCTCGGCCTGCTGCAGTTTTACACAGAGACGTTTGACTTCAAGGAGTCTGTCATCTGCATCGCAGAAAAGAACCTCTCACCACCTTCAAGAAGCAGTGGACCTCCAAACATCTGGCCATCGAGGGTAAGACCAAGAAATAAACTCCTATGAGTGGCAAAAATCAGGCCAAGAACCTATGAATATGCAGCGGTAACTAGTGTTGGGTATCGTTTGAAATGTAACTATTACAGTTCTTATCGGTTCCTAATTTCGATTCTTTTGGGTTTAAAAAAAAAAAAAGTCTTATTACAATACATTTTATTGTAGCTGAATACCATGAACAAACATGAACGGGCTAAAGAACACTGAGGAACTTTTGCCTATGGTTTAAAAATACCATAGCAAAAACAACTAATATAAATCTCAAGCATTATTAAAGACAAGTAAACACTCAGTAATTAAAAAAGAACATATAAACAATTAGCAATCGCACAAATAAATACAACTGAACAAAGATACGGTTGAAATAAACAGTGTTAAGCTGTTCAAGTACAGAAACTAATCAGATTTAAAATAACACTGCACGTTATAAATAAAATATACATTACAAATATAGTTACAAAAGTTATTGTGTCAAGAACAAAGAACATTTTTGTGTGTATTTGTCCGTTCAAGTGCAAAAAGACGCGGAAGAGAACTCAGTTCAGTATCGCGCAGTACACTGTATGAGAGGCGGCTTTCTGTGCGCTCGTTTCGGATGTGTGTGCAGCTCAGAAAACCGTCCGCGAGTCTTCTTGTGCTTGAATGTTTTAAGTCATATTAAAATGCACCCAAGGGAATCAATAAGAGGAATCGAAATCTTTATTTAATAACGTATAATTTGAATACATTTTTGATTCCGAAGTTGTGTAATTTACATTTTGTAAATTTTACATTACAAATTGTATTTTTTACTTTTATAACTGACATTCCTCAACGCTGTACGTGGTGTAAGATTGTAGCTGATCATTTTTCTTTCTCTTTCTTCTTTTAGATCCCTTTGATTTGAGTCATAATCTTGGAGCTGGTCTCTCACGGAGAAGTATGTCATGTTTTTCTCTTTACTCTTTTACTGTTGCATGTATTATCCTCCATACAAACCCTACCTTTCATTGACTCTGCTAATTGGAAATATCACATTATTTGGTGAAATGTAAACAGAGTAAGGACTTAATCACAGCAAGTAGTTTACATGATACGAGTAGCAAACCTCTCCACTCCTGTTTACACACAGTTTTCATCATTCAGATTATTTGCTAAGAATTGTGGTTATTTTACTGCCATTCTTCACAAACCCCAATGCCCAGCACAGATGATGAACTCACATGGAGTCGGTGTGTTACTGGTTAAGCTTTTCTAACTCGTATGGATTTATTTGGCAGTTCTTTGGTATCCAGCCTAAAAATGTCTCCATTTCAATGTTTTTGACCATCAATATACTATATTGTATTCATGTCACACAACTTTGTGAATTTAAACCGCTCATGTTAATGCACACTTTGGTCAGAGTGGAATAGATGCGATTTACATGCCCGTTTACTGCCATTAAAATTGGCATACGTAACATTTTACTATGATTATGGTTTCTATGATTATGAGCTTAATTGCATAAATGTAATAAAAGTATTGAGTTTACATGAGGTAAAGTTTAATCGCGATATTGCCTAAATCTCGTTATAATCATATTATGAGAGTGCATGTCAATGTTTCATTGTTGTATTACATGACCTAGCTTTATTGAAGTTCAGTTTTAAATGTATAAACCCTGTACTTAAACACCGGCATTTAGCTTCTTTGTTTGATGGTTTAAACTATTTCAGATTTATATCTCCATCAGTAACTTTTTGTGTTCCAACCGCCTTAAATATAGTAAATGGATAATATTTCTAAGTTTATGGTAGTCAACCATTCACACCAAGAATGATAACTATAAAGATAACGATAACTATAACAGCGTCCACACAACGCACAATATCGGTCTGTTTATTATAGGCGCACGCTACAGTTTTGTCGTCTGTCGCTTAAAATGCTCAAATTCTTTATAGCAGGATGGATTCTGATTGGCTGTCAATGTTTTCTTAAAAAAAATCTTTCTGAAAGTGATTCCAATGATATCGTTTCTGTGCCGTTGTAGTTGTGATGTAGACTCTGCCACTTTGAAAGATATTTTGAACTATATCTTTATAGTTATTGTCCTTGGTGTGAACGGGCCTTAACTTTTTTAAAGATGTTTGACGTTTGATCTTGCCATCTAATGCAATGAATGTGTTTTTTCCCTGTGTCTGGTTGTGTTTACAGTGGCAAGCTTCATCATGAAAGCCTTCATCAACGCCCGCAGAGTTTTCGGCACCCCTGTCCGAGTCTTTCCTCCAGAGTATGCAAATAAAATGGTTTGTGTGTCCTTTACCTTGAGCATGTAAATTCTGTAAGACGCCCCACAAGTGGAGTTATTGTGCTCAAATTCACTGTTTGTAGGAGTACTTTTTCGACCCAGAGGTGCTGACCGAGGGCAAGCTCGCACCCAATGACCGCTGCTGCCGCATTTGTGGGAAGATTGGACATTTTATGAAAGACTGTCCGATGCGAAAGAGGTAATTCAGCATAAGAACTATTGTAGAATAACTTTAACTTCAATTATTGTTCATACTGAACACTACTTAATTTTAAACATTCTTTTCTGTATTTCATGCTACGATGATCCTTCACTACTGTTTAGAAGTTTGGGGCTTGTAATTTTTTTTAACTTTTGTTCCGCAAGGATGTATAAAATTGATGAAAAGTGACAGTAAAGACATTTTACATGTTACAAAGAATTTCTATTTCAAATAAATGCTGTTCTTTTGAACTTTCTATTCATCAAAGAATCTTGGAGAAAAAAGCATGACGTTTCCACAAAAATATGAAGCAGCACAACTGTTTTCAACATTTAGAATAATCAGAAATGTTTCTTGGGCAGCAAATTATCATATTAGAATGATTTCTGAAGGATCATGTGACACTGAAGACTGGAGTAAGGATGCTGAAAATTCAGCTTTGATCACAGGAATAAATTACACTTTAAAATATATTTACATAAACAGTTTCACACTGTTTTTACTGTATTTTTATCAAATAAATGCAGCCTTGGTGAGCAGAAGAGACTTCTCTCAGAAACATAAAAAAATCTCACTGACCCCAAACTTTTGAACGGTGTGTGCCTTTGGACATTAGAACAGAATAAACTCCTTATTAAAGGTGCAGTAAGCGATTTCTGAGAAACACTGTTGATATTAAATCAACCCAGACAAACACACCCCTCCCTTTATTGCTCCGTCCCCAAAATGCTTGAACACTCATTTCTAGAGTGGATGTCTTTTTCTATCATAGCAGAAATGAAGCAAAATAATGCTTCACGTAAAATAAAGTGAAGATGACAAATGACAGTGAAGAACAAGAAATGAACATACAGTACACAAGTGTATATCCAAGCAAGAGTTGGTTGTTAGTTGCCAACAGCAGACAAACAATGACTCTCAAAACTCGTCTTACCAGAGCTAACATTAAAACAGCAGCATATCTTGGTTCTGGGAAACAGCAAGTGGACACGCCCCCTATTGCTGATTGGCTCACTCTCTCTCCTCCCCAATCATGAGTGGACATGCCCCCTACTGCTGATTGGCTCACTCTCTCTCCTCCCCAATCATGAGTGGACACACCCCCTACTGCTGATTGGCTACAAGTGTGTTGTGCTGCTCGGTCCGATCCACTTTAAACAGCGTTTCTCAGAAATCACTTACTGCACCTTTAAATCAGACATTTGATGCTTTTAGTTTGATTTGGTTCATTGTTAATTCATAATTTTTTTGTTTCAATGGTATACTAAGACAAAGACGTGACAATGCTGATGGATTCTTCAGTGGACGTGATGTAAACAGAGCCACCAAAGGCATGATGGATGACAGCCCTTACAGGGATGGACGGTGGCGGCAGAGGGAGGAGAAGTGCTGTTATCTGTGCGGCTCCAACGCTCACATCAAGAAGGACTGCCCGCTGTCCAAGTCTTTAGGTAGCTGCGCTCATCGCATTGTTTAAAGTGTATTTAGTTCTGCTGGAATAACCAAGTGATGCGATTTGGTCAAGAATCACGCAGCATTCATGTATTTCTCTTTGCAGAATCCTCTCCAACCACATACCAAAGAAGTCCTGCATCAGACAGGGACAAAGTATGTCAGTAATCACAGTTATCATTATGCATGAACACTGTAGGTTTGCCTAGGAGTTAAACAAAGAACTCATTGGGTCTCTTGTTGTGTCTGCAGGACAGTCCTCAGCAGGACAGGAGAAAGAAGCGCAAAGCAAAGAGGATGATTTTGGGTCCTGAAACAGGTGAGTAACACTACATGAGTGCAAGGTGATCTATGCAGTGCAGAAACTTAGCAAACAGTTGATTCATATGGATCTATCAAAGGCGTAATTTGCGGCTGGGACATGTCCCCACCACTTTTTCTCAGGGTCGATATTGTCCCCACCACTTTTTGAAACAATCCGAAGCACGGATGTACCTAACACAAATAAATAAAACATTTCCAGTTAACTAGCAGAGCATTAATTTAGTTCGTTTTTAAATAAGAGACGATCTAGCGCTAAAATGTGTTGTTTTTGAAATCATGCTCGGTGCCGCTGTGATCAGTGGCGCAGATACAGCACACCGTCTCTCTTCACACGGATGCACGCTTCAATCTATCAGTTAACGCCGTTGCGGAGACTCTATTCGTTCCAGTGAAATCACAAAAAAACATGTCCCTGCTTGATTATACTGTAACCACTGATGAACATATTCGTTTTTGATGGGGGAAAAAAACTATGCGAGTGCGGATTAGAACCCGTAACCTCTGACACAATTGGCAAAAGTTCTAACCACCAGACCATTTTACGGTACACAAGTAAAATCTGTGGATCTATGCATTTATTCACGTGAAAAATCTCGGCGCTAACAATATATTATATAAGTAGATCTCATTAAAAGACAAATTAAACCCAACGTAACGTTACTAATGAAATTGATTTCTAGACATTGCCACTGGGATCTATTCACACCAGACATGAACATCCGTCCAGGGTTATTATCGTTAACGAAGGGGCCGTTTACACGACACCACTTTCGACTAAAAATGAAAAATGATGCGTTTTGGCCGTTCATTTACACAACAACAGCGTTTTTTAGGGGGAAAAAAATGTTAACTTTTGAAAACCTTTTCAAAGTGCAAGTTTGTGAAAAAGATACCGTCTCTGTGTAATCTACAAAACTGTGAATCTGTGAAAACGGTGACGTCATGTGCATGTGCATTACGCGTTCAGTCTATAGATGCATAGTGTTTCTTTACAAAGTGACATCGCCATCTGCTGGCCTGGCTGCAGAATACAGCGTTTTTACGTCTTCGTGGATCCATGTGTATTGAGATCGTTTAACAATGTTGTCGTCTGTATATTAATGATATTAAAATGACACTGCATTCGTCTAAAGACAGACACATTTTTAAGGGATTTTTGTTTTTGTTTGTTTTCCATGAAGAAAACTGACCAAACATTGAAATACAAGCTTTTGGTCCCTTTTTCAAAGCCACTGCTGATACACAATCCAGAGCATTGGTCACTGCATAGCTGTTTTTCTGACACATCAGACATGAAGCTGCTCAGGTCATTGCTTAATGTACACTCACTGGCCACTTTATTAGGTACACCTTGCTAGTACTGAGTTTGACCCCCTTTTGCCTTCAGAACTGCCTTAATTCTTCATGGCAGAGATTCAACAAGGCTCCGGAAACATTCCTCTGAGATTTTGCTCCATATTGACGATTGAGTCACACATTTGCTGCAGATTTTCAGACATGATGTGAATCTCTCGTTCCTCCACATCCCAAAGCTGCTCTACTGGACTGAGATCTGGTGACTGGAGGCCGTTTGAGTTTAGTGAACTCACTGTCATGTTCAAGAAACCAGTTTGAGATGATTTGATTTGTAACAGTGTGTTATCCTGCCGGAAGTGTCCATCAGAAGATGGTCATAAAGGACTGGACATGGTCAGTAACACACTTCAGGTCGGCTGTGGTGTTTAAGGCTCAGGTGGAACTGAGAGGCCCAAAGTGTGTCAAGGAAATATATAACACACTGTTACACACCAGCCTGAACCGCTGTACAACGCAGGATGATCCACGCTTTCATGTTGTTTACACCGAATCCTGACCCGACCATCTGAACATCACTGCAGAAATCAGCTCAGAGCAGTCGATGTTTCTCCAATCTTCTGTTGTCCAGTTTTGGTGAGCTCGTGAGAATTGTAGCCTCAGTTTGCTGTTCTCGTCTGACAGGAGCGACACCGGTGTGTGTCTTCTGCTGCTGGAGCTCTTCTGCTTCAAGGTTGGACGTGTTGAGTGTTCAGAGATTGGTGTGTGTTCAGAGACGCTCTTCTGCTTCAAGGTTGGACGTGTTGAGCGTTCAGAGATTGGTGTGTGTTCAGAGACGCTCTTCTGCTTCAAGGTTGGACGTGTTGAGCGTTCAGAGATTGGTGTGTGTTCAGAGACGCTCTTCTGCTTCAAGGTTGGACGTGTTGAGTGTTCAGAGATTGGTGTGTGTTCAGAGACGCTCTTCTGCTTCAAGGTTGGACGTGTTGAGCGTTCAGAGATTGGTGTGTGTTCAGAGATGCTCTTCTGCTTCAAGGTTGGACGTGTTGAGCGTTCAGAGATTGGTGTGTGTTCAGAGACGCTCTTCTGCTTCAAGGTTGGACGTGTTGAGCGTTCAGAGATTGGTGTGTGTTCAGAGACGCTCTTCTAAAATTGCATATGAATAACATGCGCAACGCGCCACTGACTTTAAACTTTTTTTTCCTGGTTAGTGGCGCAATTGTTTTCTAAACGTGCACCATAGCAAGAAGGAACGTTAGCGCCGTAACACGCCTCCTCTTTGCGCTGAACCGCCCCCGGGAGCGCAAGTGTATTTCCTAACTTACCGACGGGCTTCTGTGGAGGGAAAAGTCCGCTTTGCGCGGGTGCAAAATAGGAATGATACATGCATCGGTGTACAAAGTCAATTGCGCTGGGTGCAAGATAGGGCCCTCAGAGTCACTTAAATCACTTTCTTCCTCATTCTGATGCTCAGTTTGAACTTCAGCAGATCGTCTTGATCATCTCTACATACACTGAGTTGCTGCATGTGATTTGCTGATTAGATATTTGTGTTGATCAGGTGTACCTAATAAAGTGGCCGGTGAATGTAAAATTGATAATGTCCTGTTATCGCATAATCCATGCTGTGTTTCTCCATCATCTTGTAGGTAGTCTTGCCAGCAGACACGCGTCTGTAACTGCGTCTGTGGAGAAGTGGAGCCCCTTCCAGTGAAGCTGTAAAATGAGCCATGACCGGTTTCCTCCAACAGCCTGAGTCCAGTATTACCCTGAACCCGTTAGAACACCTTGATCAATGTGCCTTTTAAGGTGTCTAATTTTTAGTTCTGTTCTTTCTAATTGTGGAATGAACTTGATGTTTCTCATTTTATCTGTTTTTATTTTATTTTTAAATTGAGAGTCCAGTCGATTACCTTTGTCACTTAGATTGTAGCGCCATTGTGTGTTTTTGAATTTGCTTGAATAGTTTTAGTAACAAAACTTTGCACGATCGTGCGTCTTGTGTGTGTGTGTGTTCCAAGAAGCATTTTATTTTGTGTAAAAATGTACATAAAGAAACGTCGGCTGGGGTCTGTGTGTTTACAGTTATGCTAATGTTAATGCAGGTTAATTGTTGAGCTTTTCAGTTCGACTGGGTTTGGTTTTAGTTGTTATGCTTTATTGTATAATTTATAGCAGTATTTTGTTTTTGCTGATTGAATTGCATATGTTTCTCGAAGAAGGCTACACTGCCTACCTTGCATTCGCTGCAATGTCAATAAACAAAATGAATTCCCTCCATAATAGTAATTCAACTCTTGTCCTTTTGCTTTTTTTTTTTTTTTTTTTTTTTTTTTACCAAAAATGCTTACAGCACCTGGCCTTCCCCGCGTTTTTCCGATTTTTTTTTTTTTTTTTTTGCTTTTTTTTTTGACAATAAATGGATTTTGTCATAATGAGGTCTCTGCACTTTGTGTTTTTGTAATGACTTTTACATTTTTCATATTTTCCCATGTGTTTAATGTCAGACATTTGATATCGCCACATTCAAGAGAAAAGTTAGTGCACCACATAAAAAGTGTTTAAGCACAACATACAGGTATTGGATTGAAAATAGACCAATGTTATCAGATCTCCTGCATTATGATATGATGTATTGTGATTTGTACAGCTTAAATCAACAAGAATGGTCTCTTCTTGTGTGGAAAAGTTAGTCCACCCCACTGGCAATCTGTTCAGGCTGGGTCGTCCCACCAAATCCCACTCCAGAAGAGCATATTGCAAGATGAGATCAAGGGATCCACAGACAAGTTGAAGTGAATGTACAAGGCAACCACCCTTTAAAAGACCGTTATTTGAAAATCAATATATATATATATTGATTGATGGGGTGAATTTCCACTTGTATATCAGGTACCAATCCTAGAATTTATAGATTTAAATGATTATTTTAGTGGATATTTAACTGGCCTTTCTGAGTCCATGCGGGACATAGTTTTTTGTTAGATATACTGTATAAACACATCGAGAATGTCTATGGTTATTAGCAGTTTTATTAATATTGTGAATTTCCTTTTGTTATATTTTCATGTCAATTTTGGTTTCATTTTTAAAGTCATTTCGTTGTGCGCTTTTGTCATTTTATTTTATGTTTTTTAAATATTGCTATTTAGGCTTAGTTTACTTTTGCTAGTTTTAGTTATTTATTTCCGTTTAATAATTTTAGTGCTTCCACTTATTTCAGATTATTGTCGAGGCAACATTTCTAAGGTCCTTTTAGTTCAATTTCTTCAACTTATATTTATATTTTATTTTGGCTTTATTTCTATCAACAGAAATGGTTTTAAGTTTCATTTAACAATATGACACTGGTTATTAGAATCAAATGCAACTATTACAATAAAGTATTTTTCTCACGTTTACGCAACTTTTAAATAATAATTTTCTATAATCATTCAGCACTTTATAATCATATCCTCCTGAGACCCATAATTTTTTTTGACATTTTTTTTTTCATGTCATCACATTGTTTTATTGTTTACATTCTTTTTTGAAAAAATTATATTTAATTCATATGTTATGCTATGTCCTCTGTAGTGGACACCAGGACTCAGTTGTTTAAAACATAAAATGATATGAAATTTTATGTATAGGCAAAAACAATGGGATTTTTATTTTTTCAATCACCAATAAATTTTGGGGTCTCAGGATTTTTTTAACTAAAATTTGTATAAAGATGATTCTCAACTATGTTATGAAAAATATAACGGAATTAATTGATACATCATTTTACTTTATGCAGTATGTGGGTAGATTGGCCATAGATTAATATTAGGCTACCATTCAATGCAATGCATCTATACACTGTATCTAATGTGCACATTAATGTGTTCTTGGAGCAACATTTAATGAAAAAAGAAGTGTAATAATTGGAGTAATAATTGGCACATTTTAATAATAATAATACCTAATATTTCATAGGAATATTGATGTATAATTTATTTCCATATTCACTTGTGTCTCCGAAATGCCTGATAAACATGATGTAAGTCCTGATGTCTCTACAGTGGACATTATGAAATCAACAGAAAGTTCTGGGTTCTGAGTTCTGGAACAGAAAGTCATTTTTTGATTTGAAACCCCATGACGTTTTCCTGAGATGTTGGTTAATGAAATACAGTTTGAAAAGGAGTCCGATTTAAATTATAATTACAATATATTATCATATTTCAATAAGAGTGCTACATTTGATCACTAAATTAATATCAGACATTTTTAAAGACCAAGGCGAAGTTGTTTTCATGGTAAAACCTCCAAACATTTGGTATCTCTGAAAAGTCCTGAATGTGCTCTTTACAGGACACCCAGGTGTGACATGTGACATGTATGGTGTCAGAGGTGTCACTACAGTGAACAAAAGTCTATTCCTGGTGTCGGTAATCAGTACGTCCTCTTTATCTTTACGTTGCGTAATTTCATCCGTCGAATGGTGGTTTTAAAGTCTGGAATAACGACTACTCATAGGCTGTATAAGCTGTCAATCAAATAACCAACCAATCCTGTGCGTCCTGTGGGGAGGGCGTTCCTTGCATTACCCCTGGTGTTTACATCCTAACAAGAAGTGCTTAAGTAACTTCAACATGTCAGCCTCCATAGCACGGGCGACTGTTAGGGCGGTTAGCAGACGGAAAATTCTGCCAACAAGAGCCGCTTTAACCCTGGTGAGTGTTGACTCCGTTTTCAACATCATGACGAGACCGAACAAACATTTAGTTCTCAAATACTTGAGCTAGCATAACTTACATGACAGATGCGCTTAGCCGTAGCCAGAGCTCGGATATCTGATCAATAACGGTATAATAATAGACAACGTCGTCCATTCTGAGACAGTCAGATAGATATTCAAACGTAAGAGCAGGTTATTGCAGTGTGGTTGAGTTGTTTCAGTTAATTTTGACGTGAAGGTCAGGTTTGGGCAGGTTAGCCGTTAGCAGATGCTTGGAGATCGTATCAAGCGCTTAATGATGTTTATGTAAGTTACGTTCTGCACCAGAACCTTCTAGATGTGCCTCGTCGTGTCCTTCAAATATACTTTTGTGCCTATTTAAAGTTGTTGTCATTCACACTACTACAGTGTGTCCTGTCCGGGTGAATAGGAGCAGTTGTTCAGGGTAAAGTCAGGACAGCAGGATCTTATCCATGTTGCTGTGATCAGATAACACGCTTATGGTTTAGGTTTGTGGATAATCTCATGAATTTAGGCATTCCACTGCTGTAACACAAATGTTTACTGAGTAACTTACGTGTTAAAGTTGTTTAATGTTTATACAATCAGTGATTTAAATCAACATGTTACTGCGCATGTGCAGATGGCACTGTTTGATGCTATTTACATATGTAGTTGCTGTCAAAGCAGTTTTAACATTCTTTACTACGTATGATACAATGTTTGCAGTCAGGATCCAGAGCATATGCTCTTTATCTAAAACGACTTCCAGTAGACTTGTGTACTGTACTTGCTCTGTAGTAAATCGCTGAGTCATTTTAAGTTTTGCTGACACATGTATTCTGTTGTTTTATGCGTGGCAAACAAATAAACACTAGTTTTGCCTCAAAGGTCTTAAACCATCAAACTTCCTTCATCACTATCAGCCGTGATATTTACTGACTCCCATACATGTGGGTTTCCATTGTCAATGACAGCTCTGACAAACCCTAGTATTTACATTTGCTATATGAATAGATAGATAGATATAGGTATAGATAGATAGATAGATAGATAGATAGCATCTTCAAGAACATGGAGTCACATGTGAGTCTCCTGTAACTCACCAGACATCATCACCTCCACATTTTTTGAGAAGTTCAGGCATGAAAACTCCTCACCTTTCGGCGAAATTCGCCGTTTTAAAA
>FLSR01004888.1:3055143-3072958 GCA_900092035.1 Leuciscus waleckii | reverse complement strand
TATATATAAGTTGATTGGATTGGATTTTTTGCTGCCGCATCCTTCTCACCTTTTTTACCCCTGACCTGTTTTCATGCCTGGAAGTTGTTTGCAACTGAAGTGGAATTATTGAAAAGTTTTGGTGAAATTTGAACTTAGAAGTAGAACAGGAAAATAACAGATAATGGGAAAGTTGTCAGATAAACTATATTTTCTTTCTTCTGGTTATATATATTTAAAAAATAAAATAAAAAATGAATAGTCTTTGTTGCAAACTTTAGGGGAAAAACAACTAAAAGAGTGTATTTATTTGCAAATATTTAACTAAAGGACGTTGATTTGACGTCTCTTGTCTTTTCTTCATTTCCAGACGCCTTCAGCTGTGAATAAAGTCAGACAGCTCTTACAGAATAAACCAGAATATGTGAGTATTTGTTCTCTTATTAGTCGTCACGAGCATTTGATGCATTTTGTCTCTTTTTAGTCGTCCCGAGGATTTTATGCATTTCCCCCCCCCCCCCGTCTCATTCTTCGGGTTCTTCATCCGTCTTCAAACAGATCGGCCTGAAGGTCGGTGTTCGAACCAGAGGTTGCAATGGCCTCACTTACACTCTTGACTACACTAAAGAGAAAGACAAATCAGACGAGGAGGTTCTGCAAGATGGTGAGTGGACAAATTATTACAATATTACATATTCTTTACACTTTTTAAATGTTTTTCGCTTCTGCTCGCCAAGGCTGCATTTATTTGATCAAAAATACAGTAAAAAAAGTGAAATATTATTACAATTTAAAACGGCTGTTTTCTATGTGAATATATTGTAAAATGTAATTTATTCCAGTGATGTAAAGCTGCATTTTCAGCATCATTACTCCAGTGTCACATGATCCTTCAGATATAATCATATGCTGATTTGCTGCTCAAGAGACATATCTGATTATTATCAATGCTGAAATAGTTTATATTATTAGAAAGTTCAAAAGAACAGCATTTATTTGTAATCGAAAACTTTTATAAACTTCTATCATTAATTTATGCATCCTTGTTGAATAAAAGTATTAATTTATTTAAAAAAGAAAAGAAAAAATGACTGACCCTGAACTTTTGCACAGAAGTGTGTTATGTATGTTATGAATAATCATATTTGTGGTGTATTTCTCCAGGCGCGAGAGTGTTCATTGAGAAGAAGGCCCAGCTGACGCTGCTCGGCACAGAGATGGATTTCGTCGAAACCAAACTTTCCAGCGAGTTTGTATTCAACAACCCCAACATCAAAGGGACGTGTGGGTGTGGAGAAAGCTTCAACATGTGACCCTTGACCCTTCCAGGACATCCCATCCCATCAATCCTAGATGTGTGGGTAAAGAGCTGGAGAAAGAGACTGATGCTTAGTGGCTTGTTTGGCCATCAGTTCCTGTGCTGCCAACATTCACCTCAACAAAAGCCCATATATTTTCATATTTCAGAAAACACATAGAGGATCATGAACTCATTTCACTATGGCTTGTTCACGCTTTATTGAGCATCTTGATATTTATTGTACATGTGCCTGTATGTCATGCAGCTCAGAGAGTTAAAACTGCACTCCATTGCTTTTTCTTCACAGAAAGTTGTGTACCGTTTAGTCGCACTGACATGTTCATATTTAATAATCCAGTTATTGTGTTGTGCCGAGGCTTATCCTGATGAGCTGAACCTGCTGAACGTCGTCACATGACCTCACACAGCTCCGGCCTACATCTACAACACACACGACACCTGCACACTTGCTTCCTCTTGGCTGTTTTGTGGATTGTGGACCAGCAGTTCAAATCTGTAACAATCTACATAATAATAAAAGCTTCATCTGCCTGGTGGATGTTCATTTATATAATAAAGCTTTTCACTTTCAGCCCATAATGTGCAGCACAGGAACTGATGCCATTTACAGAAGTTTTTAAAATGCAATTGATTGACTTGAACTTGTTTCTGTTGAAGTGTTATTATGTAATATGTACATAACCATGTAAATCCATTCGACTGTCTTTTAACGCACAAATAAACCTTACGTTTTACTTTGTGCTGTTTCTTGAGTGAAGTGCCTTTAGTGTCCTGAACGTGGCGCTGTTATTAAATAAATAATAATAATAATAATTAAAAAAATATATATAAATAATAAAAAAATACCCAATTCTTTCCCTTAAAAAAAGCAGCAGGAGTTTCCTTTTATATATCACTGCACTGATTATATACAGATATTTAAGATAAGTGTTCATTTACTGTATATTGGGAATATGCAGATGATAAATGTCAAAATATTTCGTTTATTATACATCAATTTTTGTTTTCTTTGTTAAACCTGTATTCATAGGTTAAAAGAAAAATATAAACAGATTGGGAAAATATTTAAATGTTATCTTATTTAGCCTATGTATAGTTTTACTTGTATTGATTTCCAAATTATTGATCACAATTGAATGTTAAACGAGGCAAAACGATGCAGATGAACTCGCGGATGAGGCAACACATTACATCAGAGCTTTAGTAGCCTATAATTGTTTCTTAAATGCCTCACACATCAAGAATGATAACCATAACGATTATTCCATAGATATCGTTAATGGTTATAGTTGTGGTGTTTAATGTTTAGAACGATTTTTACTATTCTCACTTAAGCATTCACGTGATCGTAAAACTTTAGACTAGTAATTTTCTGAGAGCTACGACCACGTGACATATTTAGGCTTTTATTCACATAACCATTGATCAGCGAACACAAACTTTTTACCACAACTGACGTGTTTATGTGAATAAAAGCCTATAAATTCAGTCTGTTAATCATATAAAGCAATCGTGTCAATTCAGAAAATATATTCATATGGATTAGTTTTACGATCTCTTTATGAAGCGTCAAAGTGGTAGTTGCGTAGCTGTCAATGTAGGGATAGAAAGGTAATTACGACATATGGCGGCAGCGCACAATATTTATCGTTATCCTACTTGGTGTGAATACAATTCTCTTTTAAAAGTTTTATTCTGTGGCGGAAACAATGCTTATATGAACAGGCCTTTAACCAGACACATAAAACATCTGAATGGCGGGTGTATTACTGATAAGGCTCACAGATGTCTGGACTATCTATATATTTCATCTTAACTGCAGCGAATGAATTGCAACTTTAACTAACAAGGCCAGCAGCCAAAAGAAACGGCTTCTTTATTGACTCCCACGAATAGCCTATGTGTGAATGGAGCTGATATGAAAGATTTATCTGTTGTTGCTGGACACTTACTATTATTATGTCTGAATATGGCCCAGACTGAAAGGAAGGGAAAAGCTGTGACTCATTTTCTTTTTAGACATAGAGTTTCCTCTTTTTGTATCTTTCACAGCTGTATCTCCATTTCTCTCTCCGTCATCTTTCTTCCTGGTCACACAGATATCCATCCTCCATGACCCGGATGTTCCCCTTTCTTCAGTCTAATGAGTTTTGTTGTTATTAAGTTCTTCATCATCACAGATCTGAATAATTGTGGACTGGTCCTCATTATTTCAAGCAGCATCTCTAAAAAGGAGTAAAGGAGTCATTAAAACTCTTAAAGTCCCCCTGTGGTGAAAATCAAGCTTTTAATGTTGTTTATATGTCTATGTGGTGTTTTTAATATGCTTTAAAACAAACCATGTGTAAATTCATAAGTCGACAGCTTTGCTGAGTATTTTCTCCTTAAAACTGCAGTGAACCAAAGACAGTCTCAAACACACACTTTGAAATCGCTGGTGTTTCTGACGTCACAAACTACCTTGTAACCAATCAGATCAACGTGTGATCGTCAACCAGTGGATCTCTGAGCTGAGTGAGTGAGTGGAGGCGGGGCTCATTTGCATATTCATAGAACCGCGTATACTAAATGAGGCAACGGTGTCGAGTTACATTCAAGATATTTTAACTTAAGGCATGAAGACATTTTTCATTTTGGTGATCCAAGATGAGTTTTAAGGGATAAAATGATTGACTACAGGGGGACTTTAAATGTCGAATGACACATTGAGGGGATCTGTCAAGTCTAATTTCACCCTTCAATGAATGATTTGCTTACTTTAGTAAATAAGCAAACTTGAGGTTGACTCATTTCAAACTGTGTCTGACCATGAGAATGGGACTCCTTCAATACATACACATTAATAAAACTTTAGAAAACAAAAGCAAACAACATAGAGCTGTGGCTGAGGATGGCCTTCCTCTTTAGTGCTGTCTGAATGAGTGATTAAAACAATCAAATCACAACCAATATGAATATGAAACACTATATCTTAAAAATATATTTAATTATATGTTCATATATAGGGAAGACTGGGGCTAGTTGTCAAATATAGAGAAGATGCCACATATATCTCAGTGAGGTTTTAGATATAGGGATACACAATATATCGGCCACCATGTTGGTATCGGCTGATATAGGCTATGTTCATTTTTCAATGGTATCGTTATCGGCCCAATCAAAAAATTTGGCCGATATAAAGCTGATAAATAATGGATGATTTCCATCAGCTGAGCCTGAGACACTTCAGATGCGCACTGTTCAACATTTTAAACTGCTTGAAATATGGTGGGAATCACTTCAAAAATGTAAATAGAGTTAAGTGCAACACAACACAAGTCTGAAAGAAGATTCTTTATTGCTGGCGATTGTTCCATGAAGAACCCTCATCATCCATGGAACCTTTTCATTGCACAAACCTTCTGTAAATGTTCTTCGCACTAGAAAAAAAGGATATTTTAAGGTATGAAAGTATCTTTGGGGAACAAAAATGGCATTGCTGCGAAAACCCCATTTTGGAACCTTTATTGTTTTGTTTTTTAAATCTATGTTGGTATCAAATACCAAATTCAATAAAAAAATGTCTTAATAGCCTATTTTTTTGGCTGTTCTCATGCAGTATTTTATGTTTTATTGTTGTTTAACTCTAACGATTGCTGAAAAGCTTTTAAATAACCTATTGGTGGTTGAGGAGAGATTAACTGATGTGATTGTAAAGCGCTTTCAAGAGTGTAGACTACAGTAGTACATATTGAAAGCGCTATATAAATGCCTCCTCCATTCATATAACATATGTTAAACATAGAATAGTTCTATTTATTTTATTATTATTATTATTATTAAAGTCGAGTGACGCTTGAGTTGTGCTCGTGTTGGGCGACACCTGCCGCTCCCGTGGGACTGTTGTCATGGTCACGCGTATGCGCGGGCACTATAGCGCCCTACAGTGCGCGCTAAAACACCCGGGAAAGACCCCGTTTACAAGCACACTTCCACCCGAAAACACTGCATTTCCACTGAGACTGACACCGTATGTTACAGTAGGATGCCGAACATGTGGGGAAATCTTTCAGTACAGCATCCATCCCAGCAGTAGAGAATCCTTCAGTGTGTTTGATCAGAGATGTCTAGATTAAGTGACTCTGGCTTTGAGGAAGAGCTTCAGATTTCTCCAGTAAAGGCATGGCATGAGTGTGATTATGAGGAGAGTTGCTTCATCATCCAGAGACACAACGAGCTGCAGTTCCTCGCGCAAAACTGCCTGGCACATCAACCTCAGGTGAGTCACACCTCATACACACTTAAATAGCGTTCGTTCTGTGTTACTGTAGTATTCAAAGAAACACATTTATTCACAATTGAAGCATGCAATTGATCACATTTATAAAAAATAATAGTAGTATTACAAAAGAGTTCTGTTCAAAAAGGGATAGTTCACCCAAAAATGAGAATTCTGTCATCATTTACTCACCCTCATCTCGCTCCAAACCCACAGCCTACTACTGTGGTTCATCTTTTTGATGAAATCTGAGAGATTTCTGTCCCTCCATTGACAGCTATGCAACTACCACTTTGACGCTTCAAAAAGTTCATAAAGAGATCATAAACAAAAAAAAAAAAACAAAAAAAAAGAGATTCAATCACTTTATTTGATGAACAGATTGAATTTTGGCTTTTGACAGAATTTTCATTTTTGGGTGAACTATCCCTTTGAAAGCAGCACAACTGAAGAAGACTGGAGTTATGATCCTGAAAATTCAGCTGTGATCAAAGGATAAATTACATTTTATATATTCACATATATATTCACATATCACAAACTATTTCACAGTATTTCTGTAGTTTTTAAAGTTTAAAAAATAAATAAATGCAGACTTGGTGAACATAAGAGAGATTTTACTGTAGGCTATTCACTTGTTTAATCAACAGCTAAATATGATGATATTGGAATTTTAGTTTGGGGGATAAAAATGAGCAAAATCATCTTAATTTAAGAGGGCTGCGTTCCGGTCCAAAATTGTCATGCCCTTCACTCGGTAACTTCCAAGGGGGTAATCTTTCAGCCGGAAACCGAAGCTTCCCCGGGGGCCGCCATTGATTAGCAGACTCCCATTCATTTTGGCGTCACTTTGACAGCGAATAACTTTACATCTGAGGCGTTTAAAGACTCCATTTGTCCATTATTTATTTATAAAGAAACACGAAAATGTATAAAAGGCTCCATTACCTTGTATCTTACGTTATGGCCCTATTTTTTGTAAAAATAGGCTAACGATTGCGTCATAACCACGCGACTCTCTGTCGCACAGTAGAGAGATTACCGTATGGACAGGAGGAGAAGCTCGCGGGCAATCGGGGGGACGTGGAGGCAAAATGACAAAATAATTAATCAGAATACTTCTTAATCAGAATACTTAGCAAAAGTTTCTCCTGCTCCTAGCTCATGGACACCTCCTACTCACACTCTCCGTCTCTGCAAGTTTCGGAAGGGAATGATTCAGATTTCTCTTGGCACAGCTACTAGAAGACAGACAGGTTGCTCACGTCACATCTACGCCATCAAGCTCAGTTTGAGTCTGCGCAGTACACTCAGCCATCAGGAAGTTAGAGCTTCTAATTGACTTCACTTTTCTCCGTTGAATCCAATGGGGTCGCTGTGTCCATTTATTTTACTGTCTATGCTAACTTCCCTCCGTCTTGTTCACTCGGATGCACGTCATTGCTTACAGTGCCCACTACTGGCGGAACCTTTGCAATAGGCTGAATTGGAACGTTAGCCCTTGTTACGAAATTGTTAATGCAGCATTCTATCTTTATATAGGTGTGTTTGAGTTGTTTTTTCTTTTCTTTTTATAATTAATATTCGTAGAGTTGTTTGTGGTGGGGTAAATTAAACGCAATATGTGTTGACGTCACAATCGTGTTGCATTGGGGTATATGGAGCTGCCTGAAGTGTACATATGAAGTAGACTCTCTCCCTTGGTCAAAATCGAGGGAGCGAGGGTCTGTCCATATAAACTTCCCTCGTCCACTTCACGAAGTAGAACGCACTTCAAAATGGCGGCAGGGATTCTCCTGAGGGGAAGTGCTTAGGGGAGTTCACAAGTGCATGTCTTAAAGTGGACTGGAACGCAGCCCAGGAAATCCCTATCGCTGTATCTGAATAAACAGGAGATTGAAATGCTTTGATTAAACATGACCAATAAACACACAACTGCCTTATTCTGTGTAAGAAGCCACATCATCTCTCAGAAGGGTGAGCTCACTTGTGGTTATGAAGTGAGTTTGGATTAAAAGCATGTTATTAAATGTTGTCTTTTGTTGGATAAGAAAATTGCTTTTTCAAATGCACGTTATAAGTGATTCAAACTCAGTGCTTTCAGATGGAGCAGCGTTTACAGAGCCGTACGTCAATGACAAGCTGCACAAAATAATCGCAGCCTTTGCGATTTCATTATTGCGATAAGCCATCTCGATTTCAGTGCGACTACATGGAAATTGCGATTAATCGTGCAGCCCTAGTTTTGAACTATGATATAACATACAACAACACTACTGTAGAGAAAACAAGCATTTGTGCATTTGTACCTGTGACGTAGGCTGCGTCCGAAATCACAATCTCTCTTACTTACTTATTTTGAGAAAGTAATTACTTCACAACATCTAAAAAAGTATGTTTAATCTGGTATGAATGTAATCCGGACGTACTACATTCACCATGTTGTCATTACCATGTGACCTGCGTCAGTTGCATCACTTCACTACCATTCATAAATCCTCTCCCGTGGCCTCATGGGATAGTAAAGTGTCCATCATATCACTTCAGAATCTCACAGGAAGTAGTAGGCCATCCGGGACACTTTTTTTTGGTCACATACTGTTTTGTATGGGAAATGCAATATTGGCAACTTCTGACAACTAACCATTCTCCTCTATTACTGTTGTTGTTCTTACTGTTATCAATGATATTATTGCTTTGTCTGGTAATTTTTACATGATTTCTTTATATCCTGGTAGATTACGGCAGAGGCTCGCAGCAAACTGGTCAGCTGGCTCATAGCAGTGCACAGACAGCTCAAACTGTCTTTTGAGTCCTGCTGTTTGGCTGTTAACATCATGGACCGTTTCTTGATCACGACCTCAGTCGCTGCAGACTGCTTCCAGTTACTGGGAGTGACATCTTTGCTGATCGCCACTAAACAGGTGGAGTAGAGCGCTCTCTTTTCCTCAGCAGTTTCATTGTGCTTATAGCTCAGTTTCTGGTTATTGTTATTAAAGGGATAGTTCACCCAAAATTGAAAATTGTTCCATCATTTATTCACCCTCAATCCATCATAGCTGTATGACTTTCTTCTTTAAGCCGAATACAATCGGAGTTATATTAAAAATATCCTGGCTCTTCAACGCTTTATAATGGGAGTGAAAGGAGGATTAGATTTTAGAATCCTCCCACATTTCTCATTCCACATTTAAAACTGTCGTTTGAGACGTCTAAGTCGTGACTGGTGTTTTGTTTTGCTCTATCCTCTGAGCTTCAGCGTTCGTCATTACGTCATGCGTCGGGTCAGAGGTCACTCTTTCGCCGTACATCGATGCGTACAGCCGTCTGCCGGAAGCTAGTTATTTTAGTTGATAAAGTTTTAAATATAGATATTTTTCTGTTTATCTCTACACAAATGCATCGCTGCGCATCAGAAGGCCTTTATTAACCCCTTGGAGCCGTGTGGATTTACTTTTATCATGGATGGATGCACTTTTTTGGGCTTCAAAATCTCATCCTCCATTCACTGTTAAAGCTTAAAAATAAAGCTTGGAAGAGCCAGGACATTTTTTTCTTTTTAATGTTTTATTTTTTTATTTTTACTAAAAGAATAAGAAAAATATACATTATACATCATTTAAGAACAAGAATAAAACAGAACAGATAAGGACCCCCTTATCACTTCAAGAAGTGAACAGAAAGCAATAACATCAGACTGGGATCTGCTTAGATTATAATCTTGACTAACAACTCCAAATATGGCTGTCGACATGGCTGGAGCAATGAATTTAAGCTTGGAAGAGCCAGGACATTTTTTTTTTATATAACTCAGATTATATGCGTCTGAAAGAAGAGAGTCATATACACCTAGGATGGCTTAAGGGTGAGAAAATCATGTGGGAATTTTCATTTTTGGGTGAACTATCCCTTTAAGTCCTACTGAAGTGTGTCAAAATACTCTAAAGTTCAACTAATTGCATTTAATATTAACTTAAACTATAACACATTTGAATTTAATTGCAGTAACATGTAGTCAAGTGTACTCTATTTAAAAGCATGCTAAAGTGTTCTTCTTTTTCACAAGGGTTAGGACACACTATTCAGACACAATGGATCACAAATATGGACACAGTGTGTAAATCTGAGTGAGTCAATTCTGATCTTTGTGTTTTCCAGGTTGAAGTGTATTCGCCTCGCATCACACAACTTCTGTCGCTTTGCTGCAACTCTTTTTCCAGGGAACAGCTGTGCAATCTCGAATGCCTTGTCCTTCTCAGACTCAATTTTAGACTGGCTGCACCAACTCTGGCTTTCTTTCTGGACTATTTCACCAGTCGCCTTACTGGATACCAGAGTGGTGGAGCCATCGATGAGATGGTCAGTGCACCGGATACAGAAGCTGTTGAGATCAACTGGAAATGGTTGGCTTGCAAAGTGTGTGAACTGAGTCTGGCTGATTACACATTCAACAAGTATATGCCTTCTGTGATTGTGCAGTGTGCTGTGAAACTGGCAAAAGATCTGCTGAAGTCCACAGACTCACTGAAGACATCCGAGTCATTCTGCTCTGAAGAGTATCCACCATTGACCTGTGAAAATCAGTGTTATTTCAGCAGTGCACAGACGATCTGAAATTGTTGGTTTCTCTTAATCAAGACGCAGTCCGGACCTCATAAGACTATAATCTATTATCTCTGTTCATTCATGCTGTAAAATGATCACATGGAAAATTTGCTTAAAAATGCAAAGATCCCTGCTGAAAAATCCAGCATGAATTTCACGTTGGTCCAGGCTGGTTTATGCAGGTTTAGCTGGTGGAAAAGCACAGTCATGTTGTTCTCAAGCAAAACTGAGCTGGTGTATCTGGTCCACCAGTAAACCAGCATCCCATGATGGTCCCAGCATGCAAAACATTCCTTATGCTGGTGATTTTTCACCAGGGATACTGAAATTGACCATACTGAATTCTTTAGTACTCCATATGACTCAGAAAGCTGATTTAAAGGGATAGTTCACCCAAAAATGTAAATTATCCCATAATTTACTCCCCATCAAGCCACCCTAGGTGTAAATGATTTTCTTCTTTCAGCCGAACACACAATCTGTTATATAAAAAAATACCCTGGATCCTCCAAGCTTTATAACGGGAGTGAATAGTAACTGAGATGTTGAAGCCCAAAAGTGCATCCATCCATCATTAAAGAAATCCATATGGCTCCAGGGGTTAATAAAGGGGTTAACAAACACAAATGTGTTTGAATAAGAAAAATATCCATATTTATAACTTTATAAACTATAATCATCACTAGCTTCCGGTAAAGGCTGTACGCGAGTGACCTCTGACCTCGGCAACAAACTCAAGCTCCTCCCACATTTCTCTTTAAAAAATCTCGTTTTAGACTTCTAATTCGTGACCGGTGTTTTGTTTTGCTCTATCCTCTGCGCTTCCACGTCCATCAATACGTCATGTGTCGGGTCAGAGGTCACTTGTCATGCGTCGGGTACGGCCGTTACCGGAAGCCAGTAATTATTTTTTATAAAGTTATAAATATGGATATTAAAAATGCATCGCTGCGCTTCAGAAGGCCTTTATTAACCCCCCTGGAGCCGTATGGATTACTTTATCATGGATGAATCATGAATGCGCTTTTTTGGGCTTCAAAATCTAAGGTACCATTCACTGCCATATAAAGCTTATAGCAAGGATATTTTTTAATATAACTCTGATTGTGTTCGGTTGAAAGAAGAAAGTCATATACACCTAAGATGTTTTGAGGGTGAGTAAATTATGGGATAATTTTCATTTTTAGGTGAACTGACCCTTTAAAGGGTGGATTCATAATACACATAAAACAATATACAATACTTTTCATGCAGTCAAGCAGTATTTGTCCAAAAAATATTTATACAAAACGGTTTTATTTTAAATGTATATGTATGTAGAATCAAAGTTTTTGTAATTTCTGTTTGTAATAACTAATTGAAAATGCAATCTGAACTTAAATTGTTGTAATTAATAAATGCTTTAGAATACAGACCTAAGGCTGGTCTCTTTTTAAAGAAGATCCTCAGCAGATTATTGACTGTGAAAAGGGAAGGGTAAAAAAAAGTTATAGAAGTTAAATTTTACCGTAAAGCAAATGTACTGCACTAAACATTTTCATACAAAACATATTTTACAAAATAATTTGGACTCTAAAATTGCTAGAAAATCAAAGCCATATATATCTAACGGAGTTGTGATCCAAATTTGAAGTTTATGTCACAATAATTGAAGTTCTTATGAGATTTTTGGTGCGTTCAAGTCCTCCTGGGAAGTTCGTACTTACGAGGCGGGAACTAAAGTCGTGTTTACGACGGCAGATGTGTTCAATTAAGTCACTTTCGTAGGATCAAGATGGCGGTGTACTTTCTCTTAATTAATTACACAAAAATACTGCAAGGTTCTTAAACTCTAGTTGTAAACAATTAAGGACAAAGAAATGTGCACAAGTGTGCTTTGCTTTTTTATGTTTTTAATTAATGTATGAAGCTTTATCATTACATATTAAGTGTTATATTATAATGCCATCAAATTCTGTGCAGGCAATTATAGCTTAATGCGCTGTTTAGAAAAGCCTGACAATATCACTGCAAAATACCTTTGGTATTGTGGTATTCAATTCCGCCATGTTTCTCACTGAAACGCACCCAAAGATCGGGGTTTAAGATAATCCCGAGCTCCCCACTCGTTTTTACGACATTGTGATGGCGTTCATGTGCGTTCAACTCGTAAATACGATCTTTATGAGATGACCTGAACGCACCATTTGTTGGCACTACATAAAAAATAGCCACCAGGTGACAACCACAATTTTTTTACCTGTTCTCCTGTAACAAATAATAATTTTTTTGGGTGAGCTATCACTTTAAGAACTCGTCTGACCCAGTCTATCTTTTCAGATTCAAATGAGACCAATCCACCTTTTATGCGACTTGGAAAATGATGAAATGTCTTTAGACTACAAACTTGTAAGACCAGTCTAAAACAGTTTATGCAACCGGCCACTGGGCTTTAATGAACTAATGATATGTTGACCTATATTCTTCATACTATTCTGATAATGTTTCTAATTGTTTCTTGTAGTTACCTATCTATCTATCTTGCTGCAGGCCATGTGAGTGGCTTCTGGCTTCATTGCACAAGTCGTTTAGTCAGCAGACAGGGCGTGGAGGAAATTAAGTGAAATGAGAAAAAGAAAGAATGACATAGTCTTCATAGTTGCCAGATCGCAGTGAGTGATACATTATACACCTACCGAAAGAAACAACAAACAAACAAACAATGTAATAATTTGTTACACCAATCACAAACTTGTAAGACCAGTCTAAAACAGTTTATGCAACCGGCCACTGGGCTTTAATGAACTAATGATATGTTGACCTATATTCTCATACTATTCTGATAATGTTTCTAATTGTTTCTTGTAGTTACCTATCTATCTATCTTGCTGAGGCCATGTGAGTGGCTTCTGGCTTCATTGCACAAGTCGTTTAGTCAGCAGACAGGGCGTGGAGGAAATTAAGTGAAATGAGAAAAAGAAAGAATGACATAGTCTTCATAGTTGCCAGATCGCAGTGAGTGATACATTATACACCTACCGAAAGAAACAACAAACAAACAAACAATGTAATAATTTGTTACACCAATCACAGAGTAACATTCTCATTTGAGCGTGTGAGGTTTTGAATTTGCCGGCCTGTTATTGGCTGGCGTTGTATGAGGGGCGGGGCTTCAACTCAAATCACTCACCGCTTGTGACTCCGAAGGCATGTAGTCTGACTGACTGTCTGTCTGTGAACCGTGAAACGGTTGGAGTTTGTATGGAAACAAACGGCTGCCGTTAAATAGCGAGGATATTTTATAGATTTTAGGCTTTTTCTTTAGGCTGTAGCACAGACTACAGGTTCGGGTTATTTTAGAGAGCCTCTCACAAAGCATCCGAACCGAGACATACTCTTTTTTAATGTATTCATAGTGAGCCTTTCTATTATGTGTATATGACGGTTTATTTAACAAGTATTTTGCACTCGTACCGAATGAACTAGCCATTCAAAGCGATAATAAAACGTCGGAGAAGATGTCAGAGAAGAGATACTCCAGCATGGATGAGTCCTCGCTCCGCAGTCTGGTGAGTTCAGCTCCACAAATGTCACTTTTCTTTAGGTATTAGCAGGCTACAGATTAGCTTTAATGTCACTTTAGTTTTGGACCGGATTCTTTAATAATAATGCTAAAAACAATGGCAGTTGCTTTATCTAGTGTTCACATCCGTATGATAAAACTGCTCGTGTAAACAATATACGAACTCTAGCACGTGCCATGTTGTAAAGTGGTTAAAAATTAACGAGATCCATTTGAAAATTTTCTTATAGTTAAACCTTAACAATAACAACGATGATGATGATTATGCTTTGCCAATAATAATTATTTATTTATTTTCAATTCCAAAATCTAAAATTTCATAAACGTTTTACATCTTCTCTGTTTTTATTTGATTATTATTATTAAAAACTTGAATTTACTGGGGAGATTTATAGTGAAAAACAGATCAGTAAAAAAGCAGATTTATAAAATCTAGAAATACCAAATGATTTCGGTATCAGGCAGGTTTTATGAAAAAGCATTTCTAGTTGGCAGACATGACATGATTCTAACAAATAAATAAATAAAAGGTAACTTACATTCTGAAATAAAGATGAACAGCATGAGATGTGATACATCAGTGTAGAGAAAAAAGCAGTTTTTTCGTACATAGTAAATGGCCACTTTATGACCATTCATGTCATAGAGATGATTGTGGTTATTTCACTCAAAAATGAAAACTGTCATCATTTACTCACCCTCCTCAAGACTTTCGTTCATCTTCAGAACACAAATGAAGATCTTTTTGATGAAATCTGAGAGCTTTCTGTCCCTCCATTGACAGCTACGCAACTACACTTTGACGCTTCAAAACTTTCATATAAAGAGATCGTAAAACTAATCCATATGAATTAAGCGGTTTAGTCCAAGTTTTCTAAAGAGACTCGATTTATATGATGAACAGATTGAATTTAGGCTTTTATTCACATATAAACATAGATCAGCGAACATTAACAGAAGCTCAACCGAACTTGCTTGACGCACGAGAACAAACCTCATAGTTGAAGAATGTTTATGTGTGAATAAAAGCCTATATTCAATCTGTTCATCATATAAAGTGATCGTGTCTCTTCAGAAAATTTGGACTAAACCGCTCGATTCATATAGTTTTATGATCTCGATTCATATAGCTTTATGAGCGTCAAAGTGGTAGTTGCGTAGCTGTCAATGGAGGGACAGAAATTAAAAAGATCTTCATTTGTGTTCAGCAGATGATCGAGTTCTACGGGTTTGGAATGACATGAGGATGAGTAATTGATGACAGAATTAACATTTTTTGGTGAACTAACCCGTACAGAACGTACACAATTTATATACTACAGACAGAACATAACAACAGAGCATGAGTCACAGCGCAGTCTGAGAGTGATGGCACAGATCAGCACGTGTGTGATCCACCAGACAGTCTAAACAGAGTATGAGTGGAAAAATGAAATGTCCAACAAGTAGGCTAGTCGCACATAACACAGCTTGAGTCAGTGTGTGCAATATGAGACTGACAAAAACAGACGAAAAAGAACCAAACAAACATATGAAGTGTGAAGTAGCAGGAAATAGTAAACAAACGTCAATCATGCATCCAGGTGGATGGATGTCAGGATAAAGTCCTAAATGTTTGGGATGAATAAGAGTCAGCTAAACACATACAAAACTGCGCTATTTATGTTAAGACCCTTATATACTTTAAGCGTTGGTCTGTGGCGATGATGTAATAGGTGGGCGTGGCTCTGAGGCTCCGCCTTCTTTGACATGGAAATCTTCTCCGGTTAATTTCTTCTGTTCAGTTTGTCGAGTTCAGACGCGAGTGAAAACGTGAAAATACTGGAAAAAATGTATTAAAAAATTGCTGCTTTATATTAGAAAATGAATTTGTAATTCTAATTGAAAGAGACACTGACACTGTTTCTTCATGCTTAAATCTGTATAGCTTCTTGCTTTAAACTAAATAGATTGTATAAAGTGGCATATAAATAAATGTGATGTGACTGGAGAGCTGAATTGCTGAGCTTGTGCAAACATATCCATGTCACGATGAACAGATGCTTTCTTAACTGCTGTTTTCAGTGATGTCATTTTTGTTGTTTATTTCGTTATTTAGAGGAAACTGAATGAATCCATGTTCATCTAAGCGTCACTCACAGTTGTGTGGGTGTCGTCGACTCGAGATGTTTGCCACAGCTTGCATATTTCAATTTTTTTTACCCCTAAGCAAATAATGAAATCTGTTGAATCTGTTCCAAGTGAACAGCAACACCGACGAAGTACAGTTTTACTTCAGTCTTGAAAAAAATGACATGATCTGACTGGTTTCTGTGAGTCAGTTCAGTAGCGGTCCTGTCTAACATGGTGCCCTAGGCGAGATGTGAGGTTCTGGAAGGGAACAAATCATTTCCCATGAAAGTAGTGGGTCGAACGGAGAGCAGTTGTGTGAAAAGATGGGAATGGGAATGTGGGAGCAGCGTTAGACAACTGCCTGTGTCGCCTATGCCAATATCGGACACTAGAGAGACATTTACATGATGCAATCTGTCCAAATTTTGTCTACAAATTGGTAATGTAGATCAAAAAGGGACTCAAGAATATAAGAAAGAGGTTAACTAAACATGCCACTGCACATTCAAGCAATTTTAATTTGAATGGAGATTAAAATCTATATGAGAGGTTTGTTAATTAGTACTTTGAAAAGTGCTGGAGGTGTTTCACAGACCAAATTGCCTTGGATGTGTGTCTATTACAACAACAACAACAAAAAAATCGTTAAATTACTTACAATGTGACAATGTGACAACTTTTCAGGATTGTTCCTAATAAAAAAATTCCCGAAGATCACGAATTCCTAAATAACTGAATAATCAATTCTGTGATTCGAGTCACGAGCTTCATAAAGCTAAATTGTAAGGCATGGGTTAAACCGTCAATGCACTGAGTGTTTTGGACTCATAACAGTAACACAAAGCACAAAACCTACATTCAAAGCAATAGGGAAAAATATCCGTTTTTTCCCACCCTTATTTCTCTATGGGTATTTATGTTTAAAAAATGAGGTCATGCCAGCATGAGGCGGTTAGGCTAGTTAACTACCACTAGGTGGTGCATGGTTTGTTATGGTTGTTAGGTCTCAAGCTTATTCATCTTGTTCGGCTGCCAGCTGGAACAAAATGGTCTACAAGGTCAACCTAGGCTCCTCCAGCTTTTAGTGCATTGTGCATATATGCCAAATATCATCCAAAAATGACCAGCCTCGACCTGATAGGAACTTTGTATAAATAGGGATGTCAATGCAAGTAGTTTGGTATCAAGTCAATAATTTAATTCAATAGAGCTCTAGGGCTGTCGATTGACAGGATGTGTAAGTGTATGGGAACAAATGCTATATGAATATCTCTTGCTTTATAACATGTGAATAGTAAAATGGGCATTTTGACCAAGTGCACTTAACTGTGTTATTAATGTAAACAGTCAGTTTGTTTTAAAGGGATTGTCCACCCCAAAATAGAAATTCTGTCATGTGATCACCCTCAAATTGTTCCAAACCTGTATAAGTTTCTTTCTTCCAAACATGGGTAACCAAACAGTTGATGGTCCCCATTGGCTGCCATTTAAATTTTTTTCCATACTATGGAAGTCAGTGGGGACCCTCAACTGTTTAGTTACCCATGTTTGGAAGAAAGAAACTTATACAGGTTTGGGACAATTTGAGGGTGTTCACATGACAGAATTTCCATTTTTGGATGAACTATCCCTTTAAGTTGGTGGAATGTAAATAGGACGTGTATGAATGTTAAACCACTCACCGCTCCTCTTAAAGTGATGGTTCGGAGTAAAATCAACCTAGGGTCCTTTGCACCATGACCTCGATCCAAACACCCCCCCCAGAACCCTTTTTCCCCTTGGTTGAACATTATTAAAGTTAGAGCTTATTTAGAGATATCAGCCGGATGGTTTAGTGCAGGAGCTAATGGATCCAATGATGTATCTCGTAAATTACCGCACTAATAATGCCCAGAATGGTACCAAACTTCTACAGTAGTACAAATAGGTTCTGTACTCATAAAACGAGGCATTGGAAAGTTTGTAAGTACATCAGGAG
>FLSR01004888.1:3023361-3035253 GCA_900092035.1 Leuciscus waleckii | reverse complement strand
GTCCTATGTTTCATCCGTACGCCACTTCTGACACAAATCCTACGCAAAGTTTTATAAATGAGGCCCCAGATTATAGATTCTACAGCGTAATATGCTAATAACCACTTTAGCAGCCATATACTGTAGCAATGTGCTACAACATACTGTTACAAATCTTATAATATAGTATTATAGTATAAATACTATATACTACTGTATAAATACTCTTTTTTTGAAAGAAGTCTCTTTTTATTTGATTAAAATACAGCAAAACAGTAATGTTGTGAAAAATTATTACAATTTTAAATCACTGTTTTCTTTTTGAACATATAGAACTGTAATTTATTCCTGTGATGCACAGCTGGATTTTCAGCATCATTACTCCAGTCTTAGCATCACATAATCCTTTTTTGAGATTTGTGCTTGATACATTTCAGAATTTTAATCAATATTGAAAACTGCTTCATTTATTAGTATTTTTTTATATATATGTTGTGCCATGTTTCATGTAACGCTACGAAAAGTTGATTTTGAATGAATTTTCCTCAGGTTACGTCAGGGAGAGACGATCTCTTGACTTCTCTTTCTAACGGCAAGGATACAGGTGAGCAGTTCTGCTTGCCCTCATACAAATACACTACAGCTGAAGGTTACCTAGTAATAGATTTAGCCTGTGTCCTAAAATAAGTTCATATTTACACTTTCTCTATTCAAATCCAACTTGCATAATATTGCATACCTGGGAGTATAGTTGCCCAGCAGCAAGTTGATGTCCTTCTGCTTTTGTTTAAAGTATTGAGATGTCATCCTCTCACAGTCAGTGGGCCGTATCCCAAGATCTTTACTCTTCCTTATGACCTAATAGGGCCATTACCACATTCACAGTCTTAGGGGCCCGGTCCGGTGTAATGCTTTAATCAGACCTTCCTGTCTCCTCCCCCCTTCTGAAGAAACCAAAACATCCTGCATGACCCGAAGGGATGAAAAAATCCCAAATGAGATGGAATTAATAACCTTAGAATCACAATTGTTTTTTCTTGGCACAATGATTAATTAAATGGATGGCAAGTGAAGGCTTCTGATTAAAGGGATGGTTAACCTAAAATGAAAATTCCGTCAAGGATTGTTAGGCATATTTGAGTGCGTTAATCAGTGTTTATATGACAAAAAGCCTAAATTAAATCTGTTCATCATATTAAGCGATTATGTCTCTTCGGAAGACTTCGATTAAACCGCTCATACATATACATTTCTTTATGAACTTTTTGAAACGTCAAGTTTTAATTGCATGGACTTTGAGTGGAGGGACAGAAATCTTGCTGGTTACATTAAAAATATCTTCATTTGTGTTTCGAAGAAATACGAAAGGCTTATGCTTTGCAATGCTGGACGGTGAGTAATTGATGACAGAATACAATTTTTGGGTGAACTATCCCTTTTATCTCTCACTTCCTTGCTACTACCAGGGAATAAAACCGTATTGTAACATGTGACTCCTCTAGAGTTTCAAAAGAGTTCTCAAGGAGGTCTGATCATATTTCCCAAGATGACAAAGTCTACAATCAAATGTCAAAGATTTCATAATTAACATTTCTCATCAAATTCAAATGATCTGAGATCTGTTATCCACTTAAATGTTGTAGCTCTTGCTGTCAAAACTTAAAAAAACTTTTTAGATTTTAAAAACTTTACAAATATTTAATTTAGAAATGTGATTCTGCATGACCATATTTTACATCCCTTAATCCTACCCAATACCTAAACTTAACAGCTACCTTATTAACTCACAATAAGCAGTTAATAGTGAGAATTGGACCCTAATCTAAGGTGTGACCAAACAATGAATTCTTAGTTTCAGTGTACTACTTATGTTGATGTTGTATTGCAAAACACTTGCACTGCTATTGAGGTGGGATACGGGTACAGTTAGGGACATATATGGTGGTATGGGTTGGTTACTGATTAATTAAATGGATGGCAAGTGAAGGCTTCTGATTAAAGGGATGGTTAACCTAAAATGAAAATTCCGTCAAGGATAGTTAGGCATATTTGAGTGCGTTAATCAGTGTTTATATGACAAAAAGCCTAAATTAAATCTGTTCATCATATTAAGCGATTATGTCTCTTCTGAAGACTTCAATTAAACCGCTCATACATATACATTTCTTTATGAACTTTTTTAAACGTCAAGTTTTAATTGCATGGACTTTGAGTGGAGGGACAGAAATCTTGCTGGTTACAAAAAAAATATCTTAATTTGTGTTTCGAAGAAATACGAAAGGCTTATGCTTTGCAATGCTGGACGGTGAGTAATTGATGACAGAATTAAAATTTTTGGTTGAACTATCCCTTTATTCTCTCACTTCCTTGCTTCCACCAGGGAATAAAACCGTATTGTCACATGTGACTCCTCTAGAGTTTCAAAAGAGTTCTCAGGAGGTCTGATCATATTTCCCAAGATGCAAAGTCTACTATCAAATGTCAAAGATTTAATAATTAACATTTCTCATCAAATTCAAATGATCTGAGATCTGTTATCCACTTAAATGTTGTAGCTCTTGCTGTCAAAACTTTAAAAAACTTCTTTTTTTTTACATATTCTTTTCAGATTTTAAAAACTTTAAAAATATTTAATTTAGAAATGTGATTCTGCATGACCATATTTTACATCCCTTAATCCTACCCAATACCTAAACTTAACAGCTACCTTACTAACTCACAATAAGCAGTTAATAGTGAGAATTGGACCCCAATCTAAGGTGTGACCAAACAATGAATTCTTAGTTTCAGTGTACTTATGTTGATGTTGTATTGCAAAACACTTGCACTGCTATTGAGGTGGGATACGGGTACAGTTAGGGACATATATGGTGGTATGGGTTGGTTAAGGTGTAAGGGGACGGTCAACAGAAATGAACTACATGCAGGTATTTTCTAAATACAAAAGTACAATGTAAAAACATGTATGTACACACAATAAGTGCATTGTATCAGAGTATCATAGTTGTTAAAGGATCTTAATATAACATGTGACCTAATTTTTTTTTATTTCTTTCCAGATTTGAAAAACAAAGCCTCAAACTCGGGTCCCTTCATTCGTGCAAACTCTGTTCGTGACCGGATGCGCAAGTTCGCAGAACCTGTTACGAATATACCTAGAAATGGCCACAGTTCTTCTCATTCTACAAACACAGTGTCTGGAGAGAGATCCCGGGACACGCTGTCCTGCTCTTCCTCCATCCTGGAGAAAGGGAGGAATGCCACTGAGAATATGCTAGCCCAGCCCAAGCTTTCCTCCAACCAATCACACGCCACAGTGGGTGACTCACAGGGTCGCACTGAAAATGTCAGGCGTGCGTGTAGCGGTTCAGAAGAAGTGCAGACTCCTGAGGGAGAAGCGTCTTCAGGGACCCACGATACCTGGGGTGAACCCGAGTCCAACATGAAGACCTTCCTCGCATTGAGATCAAAGATGGACGAAACCAGCTTCACATTCTTCACTGTCATCGTCCTCTACAGCTGGAAACATGACTCCTCGAATCAGCACATCTGCCGCTCCAAAGAGAACAGGTAAGCAAAACAAACACGGATGTACACAATTATGAGTTTTGGGTCCAAAGCAATAGTGGGTGAATTGATGGATAAAAAAACACTCGGGTCCCTTCATTCGTGCAAACTCTGTTCGTGACCGGATGCGCAAGTTCGCAGAACCTGTTACGAATATACCTAGAAATGGCCACAGTTCTTCTCATTCTACAAACACAGTGTCTGGAGAGAGATCCCGGGACACGCTGTCCTGCTCTTCCTCCATCCGGGAGAAAGGGAGGAATGCCACTGAGAATATGCTAGCCCAGCCCAAGCTTTCATCCAACCAATCACACGCCACAGTGGGCGACTCACAGGGTCGCACTGAAAATGTCAGGCGTGTGTGTAGCGGTTCAGAAGAAGTGCAGACTCCTGAGGGAGAAGCGTCTTCAGGGACCCACGATACCTGGGGTGAACCCGAGTCCAACATGAAGACCTTCCTCAGCATTGAGATCAAAGATGGACGAAACCCAGCTTCACATTCTTCACTGTCATCGTCCTCTACAGCTGGAAACATGACTCCTCGAATCAGCACATCTGCCGCTCCAAAGAGAACAGGTAAGCAAAACAAACACGGATGTACACAATTATGAGTTTTGGGTCCAAAGCAATAGTGGGTGAATTGATGGATAAAAAAATAAAAATAAAAAAAAGTGTACATTAGCAAAAAAAAACGTGTAAATATGGTTCGGTATCGTTTGAAATTTTGCACTTCAGATTCTGCTTATCCATTCTGATTCTTATCGATTTTCAGTTTTGATTCCAAAATGGTAAAGTCAAACATTTAGATATCAAACTTGTTTATTCTGTGTCTTTTTGCAAAACATTCTGTTGCAACTGAATACCATGAACGCAAATCAGCAGCCTAAAGAATAACTAACTTATGAACGAGACAACTAATATCAATTTCAAACATTATAAAGACAAGCATACATTCAGTAATACAATAAGAACAAATAAGCAAATTAGCATCAATAGCACAAATAAATACAACTTTTTCAGAAATTTTAATCAAATGTAAAATAACACTGTATAGTTTTCTTTTTACATGCGTTTTCTTTCTACTAAGATTTTTTGACATCATTTTTTTGTGTATTTGTCTGTTCAAGCGCAAGAAGACTCGAAAGAAAACTCAGTTCAGTATTTTCGGACTGTATGAGAATCTGCTTTCTGTGTGTGTGCTGGATGTGCCCAGAACAGAAAACTGAATTGAGTTCTAGTTCACGTCGTCTTGTGCTTGAATGGTTTAAAAGCACATTAAAATGTGCGCACAGGAATCGATAAGCGGAATTGAAATCTTAATTTTATAACAAGTATCTGATTCCAGAATTGGAATACATTTTCGATTCCCAACCCTATGGGTAAATAAATAAATGTACATATAATTTAAAACTATACACTACCGTTTAAAAGTTGAGTCACTACGATTATTTTTGTAAAGAGATATTTGAAGAATTTACTTTGTATTAATCAGAGAATAAAAAAAAATAAAAAAGTAACATGGTTTCCTCAAAAATATGAGGCAGCACAACTGTTTTTAACATTGATAATAATCCGAAATGTTTCTTGAGCAGCAAATCATCATATTAGACTGATTTCTGAAGGATCATGTGACACTGAAGACTGGAGGAATGATGCTGAAAATTCAGCTTTGATCACAGGAATAAATTACACTGTAATGTTAGAAAATTAGAAACCTGAAAAGCTTGGAAGAGCCAGGACATTTTTTTATATAACTCCGATTGTATTCGTCTGAAAGAAGAATGTCATTTACACTTAGGATGGCTTGAGGGGGGTAATTTTCATTTTTGGGTGAACTATCCCTTTAACACTTACTTTTCTTGTAGCAGTGACTAAATGTTCCTTTAGTAATTATTATCTTTTGATTTGATACGAGTGAGGCTCTGAAATCAGCATGCCAAATGTTGCAATACACAATATGAAGTTTATTGCTCATAATGAATCTTATAGGGTTCACCAACATTTTAGTAGTCGCTACCGGTCAGTAAAATTTTGTGGTTCTCTGTACCAGTTTTGGTACCAGAGCGAAAAACTTTTGAATGAAGTACTTTTAAAAAAGAAGTCCCATTTTGTCTCATCCATTGGTTATGACTGTCAATCATCACAGTTTCCAATTCAATCGTGTATCAGTTGTCGATCCAGAAACTTTGCAGTGTACTGAGCAGCATGAAAAACTAAACCTGCATTCAGATTGTGAATGTGTAATATACAGAAAGCTTTATAATCATTAAGATTATCGATCTGTAAAGCGGAAGCTCAGCGAGTTCTGCACTCTCGTGAACACTAAACCTTGACATCTTCAGATCAGTGTTTTCAAACTGCTGGGCCTATTAACACAGATTGGTTGATCTCCTTAATCCAGACATATATTCAAAACAGAGCCAGTCCTAAGAAATTAAGGCCCTATTTTTTCAAAATTGGTGTTTTTGAACCCTATTGGTTAATGTATTGTGATGTGTTGATTAGCATATTGCTAATAGAGAGTTAAAGGAAATAATTTTTTCCCCCCTTTAAATTCCTATGGGACATTTAGTCCTATTGCTAATGCTAATCATAATGGTCCTGTTGAGAACTGCTGTATTTGCTGTGAAATATCTAGCTTTTTAAGTTTTGTGTTGGAATTCTGTATGGAGATGTATATTATGGTACATTAGGATTGGTTTCAAATGATGATTCTAAAAGACTTCCTTATGAATTATGGATTTTTGCCTAGATCACAGGCCTAGACAGCTGGAAAATGGAAAGCTAGCACTGGCTAAAAGACGATCCAGGTTATTTGGAAAGCGACAGTGCTATGCATTTCACAGATGTTTTTATGAGGAATGGGGAGTGGGCTGATGGAGCGAACTGGAGTGCAAGCTGTGCATATTCTCAGTTTGGCAGCCATGTTGGAAATTTCACCCTAAAATGAAAGAGTTGAGACATTCCTCCTCCATGATTAATGATGCATGAGTAAACCTATTTAGTGGCTTTGCATATAAACTTTAAGAGAATCTATTTTGTGGAAACTTGTGGTTCTTTTAAGTGGGAGTGGATTTCACTTGGATGTCACTTTAGTGTACTACTTATGAATGTAGTTAAAGGGATAGTTCCCCAATAAATCCATCGTATACCCAGTATGCACCCTCATATCATTTGAAACCCTTGTTTTTCTTTTTCCGAGGAACGTAGCATTTGGTCACACTTTATTGGTTACTATTTATTACTTTATGAATGAAAGTGAATGGTGACTAGCGACTATAAAGCCATAGAGTAACTTTGTCCGATAAGAATACATGAGCATAAACTATGATGGAAACATCAAAAAAGTCATGTGACTTTGCGCGACTGGACTAACCAGCTTGACTGATCTCGGTTCACAGCGTCTGAAATGTTGTTTTGGTCGTTCTGAAGTGCCTGAGTCGTCAAAGTTGCAGCTTTGGATGGAAACACGGCTAATTAGCAATACATTTGTACAGCATTGATTAACCTTTGCTTATGTTAGTTAATAAAAATTTATTAATGTTAACAACAGTACACCGTTTGACCGTATGAATGTATTAGTAAATGTTGAGATTAACATGAACTAAGATTTATGAATGCTGTGTTGGAGCAGTGTTCATATTAACTAATATAGTTTACTAATGCTAACAAATGATGCCTTATTGTAAAGTGTCACCATGAATTGCACACTTGTCTTTATTTTCACATGGATTGAAGCGGATCTCTTTATGCCCTGAAAGTGGGTCATGTGAGCAATATTAATTTCACTGTTTTGAGTTTTGTTTTCAGACTAACAACAAAATATGATACAAATTATATTTCTAACAAATTATTATTTAGCAAATTTGCATAAAAACATAAAAAGGGGAAAAAACCTAAAGAGATTAAGTACATTCATTCATTTGTAAAGCATCTAATTCACTGGAGTGTCCAAAAGTAGACATTACCACATGGATTTTCAACCATTTTTAGTTATATCCACTATCCAGCTATATCTTATGTACTGATACGTGTGTGTGTGTGTGTGTGTGTGTGTGTGTGTGTGTGTGTATACCATACATAGCTATGTCATATATACCATCACAAGGATATAAAATAACCGTTATATGTTAGTTTTCTGGCATGTGTGCCTAAGGACCCCTGTCATATAATCATAATTCACATTGCAGTTCACCCTCTTTCGCCGGCCTGATGCATAAACACGATCACTTTTCTTCTCATTTTATCATATCTCTCTCTGTCTCTCTCTGTCTGTCTCTTCTCAGTATCATCAACAGACCTTATTTGTCATAGTGCCACAGCTCTGTCAGGTCTTCCTTTTTTGGAAGTGCTTTGCTCATCCTTGCCTCTGAAAGGTCTCGCAGGCAGTGCAAATGTACTTGAAAGCCTCAGGATATATAAAGCTATAGACCTGCAGTAAAAGAGTGTTTACCATCTCACTGAACCACACAAGGAAACTGACATACTGTGTAATCTCTGACTAACTGATGGAAGACACCGTAAACCGAGCAGACAGCTTTATTTAAGAACAGTGTCCACTCTTTGATTTCATCAGCAGTGTGTTCTTGGCCAAAAAAGGTTTTTATTGGGAATTTATTGAGGAAAACCAGATCTCTTGGGATAAAACATGACGGTTTCAATGAACAGTATCAAGTTCTGATGAAAAAACAACACCGTTTACTTTATTAGATTGGGGGGAAAGAAATCAAGACATTTGGAGACTTTTTGTACAAACACACATTCAAAAGTTTGGGTTTGATACCATTGTTTAAAAAATGTTTTTCTAGTCTCTTGTTCTCACCGAAGCTTTGATGCAAAGCGTCATTATTCCAGTCTTCAGTGTCACATGATCCTTCAAAAATCATTCTAATATGCTGATTTTAATTCCATGCAATAGTTTGAGACAAACAAATGAAAATGCTTTTTAAACATTTAAAATTGGTCAAAAAGCTGGGAACTCTGGAATTTAACATGCATGAAATACCCAGCTGACCTACTGTGTTTGTCAAAATGTGCAGTGTGCAACCAGAGCTCATGGAGTGAGACTGGATCCCACAAAGCAATGTGATTTCAAGTGAAAACCACAATCGTTTTAACATCCCTTTCTTGGCATAATATTTTTTAATCTGACTGGCAAGACCATATCACACAAAATTGGATACAAATTCCGACATTTCCTTTCCTAAGATGATAATTGGACATTACCATTATTTTGATCAATAGTTGAATTTATTTTCGTTTTCATTTGAATTTTTGTTAAAGTCTTTGTAATTTTGAGAGATAATTTTTTTTTTGCTTTGAAACTAGCTGAAATAAAATAAGTGTCAGGATTTTGTTTTTATTTCAAGTAACGAAACTGTTAGGCAGTAGTGCAGTAATGCAGTGTCGTTACATCCCATGCCGAACATAGAGAACGCAGAGGGCGCTGAGTAGTGTTTACATTAGCAGTAATGTGGCAATGCTAATTTACGAGCCCTATGTGGTGCCATTGTGGCAGCTTACATAACAGACTAAAGGCTCCATTCCACTCTGACCGAAGCTCTATTTAACATCCAAACAGTGCTGTGTAAATATTTCTTGGGGTGGCATGATGTTTTTAAAGCGTACACCATCTTTAGACGCTCTTAAGAAGCTCAGTCTCATCTAAATCTTGTAACTGTTCTCATTTTGCTGTTTTCCCTTGTTTCCCTCTCAGAGCTGACTCTTGGTTTAAGAGCGACACCGTTCAAAGTTACCAGCTCAAGTCTCTCATCTGGATCCTCTGTTAAGGTATTTAACATAAAACAAAACTGTATTTGCATGCAGATGAGACATTGAAAACCTCTACTCGCCATTTGCCCTGAGGTCCACTTTTAATATATTAGTCAGTATGTTAATATGAATTATCCATCTTCTCTTTTTTATTGCTGATGTGCCCTTATGGCCTTTACGTAAACGTCGTCTTTGCACATAAATGAGTAACAGCGCTTTGTGTGCTCACATAGAAATTATATCCAGTGTAGTGTTTCTATCCACCTTATTCCTACGCCCCATGATGCTTTGCGGTAATTATGGGTGTAACTTCCATTAATCTGTAAACAATCAGTGAAACGCTCGCTCTATGAACGCAATATGTTAAAAAAGTGTCATAATGAGATGACATTAATCTACTCACCCTTCAACCATCGAACATTAAAAGGACATTTAAAAGTGTAAAAGCATCAAAAAAGTACTTTCAACAGACCAAATAACCCCAAAAGCCACAGAGTCTTTCCACAGCAATAACGGACGGGTTAAATATCACTTAAAATACTGTATGCATTATGTAACTTATGTTGCCTTAATCAGAAATGTTCATTAACTTCAGCATTCGTGATACTATTTCAAAGTGATTTCCGTCATTTTGAGAGATTATAAATTGCATTTACCTGTGAAAACAAACCTGGAAAGAGACGTGAGGATTGGAAGAGAATAACGAGAGATTCTTCGTGCATTCCAGTGAATTGTTAATGGAATATATTGTAAATTAAATTCGGGAGAATAGACCACAGATGTGCAGCATATGTTGTCCTTTTTCATACTTTTACAGCGGATTGCAACGGGAAAAAAGAAAATAATCACGAGGAAAAGAAAGCAGCGACTGAAAAGAGCTCTTGCCATAGATATTCTTGTTATAACATGTCACGTTAAAATAACAAGTATAACGTTATTCTCATGATGTCTGAAAATAAATCATGAAGGGAAAGTTGACGATCAGCTTTATTTGTAGGGCAAACTTATGATTTGAAATGATTCGTTTCAGCCTTTTTGAATGGAAGTTCTCCAAATGGGAAGTGCCACCCATAATTCAACACGCAGTGAGCTCGTCAGGAATAAGGTGGACAGGATCTGATTTGTTCCCTGATAGACACTCACCTCTGAATTACACTGTCTCAGTGTTTAAATCGTCTCATCACTCACTAATGAAACAGTTGACAAGCGTAAACAATTCACAAAGCTTCAGAAAGGAAGTGCTCCAGGACCAAAGATGTTGTTTCCTCTGTTCCTGGGAAAGACATCCTGAAATGAACTGTGAATGTAACTTTCACATAATTAAGTTGGCATAAAATCATAAATTCAAATCGACAATATATATATAGTGTATACATATACATATGTGTGTGTGTGTGTGTTATATATAAATATAAATAAATGCATGCATGTCTATCAAAAAAAAGTCAATAATTGCACATTTTTGTATAGTTTTTCATATATATTTTATATTGTACGTTGATTCTCCGAAATAATATAAAAACAATATAGAAAAACATAAATATATTTTAAATATTTGTTTAATGGCATCTTTTTACTAAGCACTGTGAATGAAGGCCTGTATCACTGACACCGATGTCTTTATTAAATGGATTCTCCCCTCAAATTTAACCATTTTAGCCATTCAGCATTATAGTATTATTGAAAGCTATCAATTTTAACATTTTAATAGGCTTTAAAAAATATAACAACTTTTAATTTGTTAACTTAAAACAATATATTCACATACACCCATGGTAATAAATGTCACATTTAGCTGTGCCTTTAATATAACAGGGTTCAACACTGAGGTTTTTTTCTGCTTGCCAAAATGCACAAAAGTGATTGTTTTCATTGTTTTTGACCCATGTAACCTTGTAAACAGTGCTTTACACTGCACAGTGCTGTCACTTTAAGATCAGATGCACATGACGTGGATCTGACGCCATCCCATTTTCTCACAACTCTTTGTTCATTTAACACTTTTTTTTAAACTAATTTAAGACTTGAATGAACAATAGCATGATCATATACTGATCTTATACATCCAAAGGATGACAGAAAAAACCCGGATGCTCCGCTGATTGCGTTAGGTAGTGTTGCCAGATCTCCCTAGAAAAATAAGGCCAACACAAGAGACTTGCCTCACCAGAATAAGACCTTATACGGGACTGTATTCTTTAAAAAAGCATAAAACAACATAACTGCTTATAAGTAAGCGTCTTTTAAAAAACTATGCTTATAAAAGCAGACAAGGCAACACTGAAAGAAGAGCACGCTCTGTAAAAGCCGCTTGTAAAAAGCTTGAACAAAACACAGCACCTCTGTCAACAGTGGTTTACTTTAAATTGTCTGACACAATACGTCTCGAATCACTGAGATAACTTTGGTCAAGAAGCACAGACACCAAACAAGCTGAACCGTTAGCATTAGTGTTTGTAGTTCGCAGCTGCAAGCTGCCAAAACGTTTGATTTGATATTTGACATCATAGCAATTTTGGGAGTGACTATGATTCTCACATTTAGAACTCTCAAAAAATGTGAAGTGTGTGTGTG
>FLSR01004888.1:3006377-3022749 GCA_900092035.1 Leuciscus waleckii | reverse complement strand
TGTCGCGGCGCAGCGCCCGCGCACAGTTGTGAGTCACACACACACAGGGCATTCTCACACACACACACACACACACACACACAAAAGCAATCTCTCTAATAACTTGATTAGTCGGCATATCAATGGCTCAAGCCTCCGTTTCTAGCTCTAAAATGACATTTTGGAATAAGCAATAGATGCGTAAGAAATTACTCCTACATACAGTGTTTTAAGGACAAAAACCTCACAATTGTCTTTAAATAAAACACTGGTTACACACCTCAACACATGTTCATATAAACTAAGTAATTGACTTATTAGAAAAATAATGCAACGGCCCATCATCAGTTATTCCATACATGATTTACGTTGGTCAACACATGAAAATAAAGTGTTAGCAGTTATTAAGCAGACTCCTTACTAAAAGTCTAATTAGAGTTAGTTGATTTATACAGTAGTTATTATAGTTAGTTACTTATAGTTATTATAAAGTTATTATAAAGTTACTTATAGTTAGTAGAATGTCTAAAGAGGACTATTGAAATAGTGTTACCTGGCCTTTTATTTCATTAGTTGTATTATCTCCAAGTACAGTTTTTTAAATATACTTTTAAGATTTGAAGTTACACTACAAGTCCACATTCAATATAATTAAGCACACTTTTTAACAAGGGAGGAAAAGATGTTTCTATGCGCTTAACTGAAGTTAAAATATTTGTAGTACATAAGAACTAGTAAATAATTAGATGGTAATTCCCTTCGCGTCTCTAACGCATTTGGGGCAGTGTGGTAATCTCGTTAAAGGATAAGCACTAACGGTTCATTAGCAGGTTGGCAAGGCTTTTCCACACAAATGAGGGATTAATGTCTCTGTGTGAACGCGACAGGGAAGAAAGAGAAAGCCTTGAGGGAAAACACAGACAGCAGGGATCATGATTTGACGACAAACTTCTATACGACAATCTAGTACTGAGGTAAATATGAGTTTGATTTGAGGAGTATAATGTGATCGCGGTGTTGTGTACTAGCAAACATTCACCTGAACAGGATTTGGTTGAGCTTTATTGCAAGTGCAATGACAGAGAGATGTCTAGCACTGTTGAAGTTAACAGCTGATCCTAACGGATGCATTTGGGTGGTCGTAAAATGGATATTGTTTCCCCTTTGCTTCTCTGTTCCTTTTAAAGTAATTTCCTCGACGCTGATTTGAGGTACAGGTTGTACTAGACATAAACCTTTTAACACTGATGCAAGGTTTGGAGAGACTTGATGTGGAAACCAAAAAGGAAATATTTTTATATGGAAAATCATTAAAACTGTCCCAACCGACTGAAGTTTTCAGTGTGAAAGCAAAAATGTCAATATGTGGAGGAGATTTTGGGCCAATGATAGTGTGTGTGGAGTTATCCAGCTAGAGGTGACTGAAATAGAAATCAAGCAAACACCAAAATTTCTTCTTTTTACATTATTATTCTTTAAATTGTACGAGTTTTATTAGGCCTTTCAGCATTAATGTAGCTGGACTAGCCGGTCTTTGTGTTATTCAGCTACTTTTTATAGTTTATGAACTTTATATACTAGTCAAGACACCAGTGATGGGTGTGGACACAGTTATTTTTGAGGTATAGGCCAATGCATTTTTAGGAGAGTATTTAAATGAATCATGCAACACGTCGTCCATTGTATTAGTTAACTTTTAGTCAAGAGCAAAATTAAATTCATATATATCACCCTAGTATTTGTAGAATGGAATAATGTCATTGATGCTGTGATGGATTTTTAATAGATAAGATAGTAAACTATCTTATAAACTAACCATGTTTCTAACATCTAAACCTTACTTCCCCTTTTAGGCCGAACATTCTAACACTTTGAAACAAAATGTACTAAAACGTTCTGTTCTTTGCCTATATATCAAAAATATACTGTCTGCATTGTCTCATGACAATATTGAGTAATCAACTGAACTCTAAACCCTTTCCTATGTTTTTTTTTTTTGATGATTCGTGATAATTTTGCTTCTACCTAGTAACAGAGTATCTGTATTTATATATTAATCCATATTAATTTCAAATACAGTTTGATCTTATTAGCATATTAAAATACTTATCATTAAGTAGTATCGTATTTTAATGGAAATTTCTACTGTAGAAGTTATGATCGAGGATAAACTGAAATTCACAGCATTTCAACACCACTTCTCACATATTTTAAGTTTGCTTTTGGATCATTGTGGTTAAAAACGTCATTATGCGACTGCGCTTTACTTTACAGAGAGTTTACAACCTGCTGTACCGTACATCCGCCTTGGCCGTACAGCAGGGACATTTGCTGAAGTCTGTCGGTTTATTATTGCTCGCAGTAAGTTACGGGATGCAAACAGCGAGCTTTTCGGCCCCTCCCGCTTTTTTCATGTCAGTTTGGGTGACTTGGGTCTGAGTATAATTTCACAAAGTCATCTGAAGCCATTCCATAGCTTAATGTGAGGGACAGAAGTCTATTTACATCATTAAATTAAAGTTTACAGAAACTCGTTTTCCCTCCTCTGCGGCTGTCAATCATTCTCCATTCAGTATTCAAACAGCGCGGGCGCCTCGTCCAGTTACAGCAGGATGCACGGTGAAACTCTCTCCAATATGATATATTCACATTATAATGTGAACTTTTAAATGCGCACTTGTGCAGCGCTGCACACTGTGACTCCATGTCGCTTTGAGCACATCATTCTGCACCCGCGATGCGCATACGCGCTTTGTGCGCTCTGTTTTGAAGCGTTTCATATTATCATGGTTTTGCGCACTGAAAGATTATTAAAAGCCTATATTTTTTATACCTAGCCTGCATAATACATTTAAAAAAAGCATAATTTAATTGTATATTATTTCAGTGTAGTGTAGGCTATATCAATATTTAATTACTAAGTTTAATAAAAATACATAATACATTTATGTAATATTTAAAGGTGTTAACTGTAATCTTACACTGCAAAATGGTAACTTACAAATAAGGATTCAATTCATCACAATTATGTAAGTATCTGGATATTTGCCGCGGGGCGAGGGCTTCGATAACCCCTCTCTTTTTTGACCATACATGTGTTTGCATCCCTGAAGTTAGTTAGGGGAACAAGTTAGAGTATAGGATTAGAGCACTCAGCCGACGGTGATGTGTATACGGCGCGCTAAAGTATAAATATTATAGGAAACTAACGTCGACTGTAGACGTTCAGGGACGTCGAGGTAGACTTGGGTCAGGTGCGAAAAAGGAAAAATCTACCACAATGCCATGTTCAGTGCTAGTGAACATACATATTTAAATCTTTCTGTTTGTGTAATTCGTACTATTCAGCTTTGCTGCCAACCACAGTCCCACTGACTATTCTGGATGTCCACACACAATGCCAACCTGTACTTTTCACTGCCCTTTTTTAGAAGGAAGAAGTAACTTTTCATACGTTGGTGTCTATAAGGAAAACAGACTTTTTTTTTTCAAACTTTCCCCAGGAAATAGTGCATGGCCATTTCTTCCGGCTGTGCATGCCTACATTCTTCACAAGGGTTGTTTTGTTGGCACTGTTTTACAGCTTGCAGTGGTATATTTAGATGCTCTGTTTTAAACTATGCATGATATTTTTAGTTGCATGGCTGTCAGTAAGTCGCAGCAGAGCGCCTGAGGGTCAGGCATTGTCGCTCGAATGAGACTGAACTGATTGGAATAGCTGTCTGACCCTCAAATATATGCTGACTCAGTCATGCTATTGAACGATCTCTCATCTGGGTCAACTAGTTCAGAGGTGGTTTTGGTCTCTCAAAGGTTCCCAATGACAGCTAAAGCACGTTTTAGTTATACAACTGCTGCGCTACATCAAAGCAAGGCCAGAAATCTGAAACGTGAAATAGGACAGTAGCGCTTTCAACTAATTGCTTGTATAGTGGGTTTTTCTTTCATGTACAGTTGTGACAAATTTAACACGTCAGCATTAAGTCTGTTCTTTAAATTATCATACAGATGCATTGTTTCTAAATAGTGATTTAGTCTGTCTTACTTACAATTATTACTGGAAGTAAGTATTATCTCATCAAAATGGTCATTTTAGAAAACCGAATGTTATTGTATGTTTTTGTAACCTGGTTGGGACAACGTGTCCAGCAAAAAGAAATGAGTCTGTCTACACTGTACACATAAATGTTGCATAATGTTTCAGTCCTATGATAAAGACAATCGACAATGACAATCGACTGGAAACGCTCATTCAGATCTGCCTTCATCCAGACAACAACCGATGACAGCCTTACTTTTTTTATTTATATATATTGCTCACAGATGTATGTCACACTCACAATACAAAAAAAGATCTGTTGCTACTTTTGTTTCATTGTAACTTTAAAACCTGTAGCTCAATGGTAAAGAATACATTTCCGTCATCTATCAAAGCAGCGTCCACAGTGTCTGAGTTTAGAAGTCTTTTGAAAACCTATTTGTACTCTTGTGCTTTTAATGTCTTGTGAATGTTTATTTTAATTTTGGGGATGGACCCAGACATTTCTCGTGCAGCACTTTGGTCAACCAAGGTTGTTTTAAATGTGCTTTATAAATAAATTAAACTTGAAACTTAACACTAACAATACCAAGGTCATGGGTTCGATTGCCAAAGAATGTGTGTACTGATAAAAGTAAAGTTTGAAATGATTGTACCGGTGAGTCACTTTGCGTGAAAGGGTCTGCATACACAACAAGAATAACAGTAAGTAAACCTCCATTGTATGAGTTTCTCAATAGTTTTGGAAAATTTAGGCTATCAATTCAAACACCCACGCAATCTGTCACAAACTTTCTTTTCAACCACACAGTATCACTATTTTTATGTTACAAATATTCAATTTATCACAGAAGTACTGGAATAAATGTTCATAGCTCGTATATAAACACTGATGTCTTCAATAGGGAACAACAAAATAGAGCAAATCACTTTTAGAAAGTAACTTAGTGCTTCAAATAACGATTGTATATCGACCACATCGTTACACCAGTAGGTGGCGACAAGTGACTGTTAAACTTTTTGTCATTGAATCATTCACTCAAGAGAATTGTTCAAAAACGCAATTGCATCACGTCATGTAACAAGTGAAGTCTTTGTTAGTGAGTCATTGAAGCATTCATTAAAATCTTTTATTCAAATTATTATAATATATTTTTTTAATTGACTGCAGCAAATAACATTTCGTCAGAACCTTTAGTAATTGTTTTTTTTTGTTAGTTGTCTGTTCAGAATCGAGGGAGAATCATGATCTCTATTTGAAACAAAAAAAATTGTGATTCTTAATTTATTCAGAATCGTGCAGCTCTACTATGGATAAAATAAATATTTATGTAAGCCTCTAACTAGGAGTAACAGTTGAAATAAAACGGCAGATTGATTGAATGCATCAATGACTCGTTTCACCTGATAGACCCTCAATTCTGTACTTATATATGATAATGTTGATATTTACACAGTCCTTTACATTTTATCATAGAGAACATTATGTAAATAAATAACGTGTATATCGCTCCATATTGTGCATGCCAAATAAAACCAGTCATAATGTAATTTCTTATGTTTTTTTTTTTGTATCTGTATTTATATATTAATCCATATTAATTTCAAATACAGTTTGATCTTATTAGCATATTAAAATACTTATCATTAAGTAGTATCGTATTTTAATGGAAATTTCTACCGTAGAAATTATGATCGAGGATAAACTGAAATTCACAGCATTTCAACACCACTTCTCACATATTTTAAGTTTGCTTTTGGATCATTGTGGGTAAAAACGTCATTATGCGACTGCGCTTTACTTTACAGAGAGTTTACAACCTACTAACTACAATCTGCCTGAAGAACAAACGATGCAACCGAGTTACTTACAAACTGGCTAGTAGTTAGTAAGCCTCTAGTGTGGACTGTACATTTCAATTTAAGTGAGAACTTACAAACGGCTGGTGCAACCCTACCCTGATGATGTAGTACATCTATTACTAAGATTTAAGGTTTTTCAGACATCTTAACAAAAAAAGCTAATAAACCGTTTGTGCCTTGGACTTGCTGCAATGTGCATGCGGTCACATAGTTCACCGTTGCCCTGCACTTTGTTCTCAGCTAGTGAAAGGTGTGAAGGACAAGAGCTCTAAATAAAGAGAGCCAGGGGCCTATGGGTGATTGCCTACTGGAATAATGACCACTGTTGATAAATAGATGACTGTGGCACCTGAGTTAGCAGGGGCTCCGGGGCCTCCAGCTGCCATGACAACAGAATTCCAAGGCTCGCCATTGGCTGACGTGTTGGACAGCTGATAGGGGTTTGCCGTGAGGTATAAAGGGCTGGGATTTGTCTCAACTGTGGGTCTAAGTGAGGTGTATTTTGTGTAGTCTGTAACTATTGCAAGGCGATTGGGTCTGATGTTCTTATAACTCTAATTGTTGTAGTTTTATAGATTATTTGGCACATAGAGAAGCTGCTAACCACACCATGCCTGGCGTCAGCTTGGACCCCACGCCAAATCTAGGCGATGAAGTCAGTCTCCCGCAGGATTGTGCCGAGTCGGGCCTAGAGGCCGTGATCGGAGACCTTTTATTACAGACGGTTGCAGATAAAGATGAAGACGGAAAAGCCAGTGATGAGCGTTTTTATGAGCTTGAACTCAATCTTCAACGAGCCGTGCAAGAGATACATTGCGATTTGAAGGTTTTCGGCAGAAGTATCGAAGCACGTCTGGAGGAAGCAACAACGCCTCAAGTCGAGGCCATTACCACCTTACAACAGGAGAATGCAAGTTTAAGGATCTTGCAAGAGAAGCTTGCTAGGCAAGTACTGGCGCTTTGTGATGCCCTCGGACTGCCTGAACCGAAACTGACCGAAGAGCAAGACGTCGATCCAGCGAGTAGCAATTCATCTGAAGTTGAAGTAAACCAAGAGATACACCCTCCTTCCTTTGCTGCTGTTTGCCACACGTCGCCTGTGTCGTCTCCAACCGGCAGTGTCTCGCGGAGCAATAGCATGGTAGTATAAGTGTGTGTGTATTTTCCAGACATTGCTGATGCAAAGAATCACTACTGCTCATGTGTTTTGCGATAACTTGAGCGAAAATCAGACTAAGCCATATCTAGAGAGCACTTGGGATGAGCTCGTTTGATTTGGGAACTAATAGCGATGCACTGGCAACCACCCAGAGCACTGTGGGTGAACTGTGAGGAAGATGCATATTTTACACTTGTGCAAAATTGGATAAGGTAGTATTTTGCATATTTATGCTTATGAATGATTGGAAATCGTTCTTCCTTTATGAGTCTGCTGTCATCATTTGGATGGTTTTCGTTTTGAAAGAATCTTTTTCCACTGTGTGTTATTAGCCGTATGCACTTATGGTGAATAATGTGGACTGGAAAATCTGCCAAGGAAACAATCTAAATGTAGGGGTTCAAGTAAAACTTAAGATACTTAAGATTTTCTTTCATTGAAGCCACTGTGCCATTCAAAAATAGACGAGGCTTCATTGGAGACGAGTGTAAACTTCCCATCCAAAGTCCCATCTAGTATGAATAATTGATTTTGTGTGCATTAAGTTATGCTTCAAATAGATTTTATGGCTTAGCACAGTTCATTTGAAAACTAATGAATCATGTGACCGCCCATTGCTGTCTGATTAATTGAAAGTCTTAGTGTTTGCTTCCAGGAAGAGATTTGATTCAGTCAGAGCAGATTTTCCAGGGATCTTTTGATTTAGGGTAAGTTGTGCTTTAGGTATAGTACAATTAGTTCAGTGGGTAGGAAAAAGTCAGTAGTAATTTAATTTTGCATGCATGTGCTAAAGTGAACATTAGATTTGAAAGCGGTAAGGTTTGTTTGCGGCTTGGAATATGCTTTAGCTGGTCAAAAGTGGGCTAAAAAATATCTGAATTTGCTAGTGTGAGGCAAAGCCTTGCTAATCAGGGATTAGTTAGAGGTAAAAAGATGGTAACTCGTCGTGGCACAAGATTTGTAGTGAGTCTCCGAGTCTATTTCTGTGTGTCCGGTGCAGGTCTTTGTATGTGTTTGGTGTGGGATGATGCGCATCACTGAGTGGATGCAATGATTTTTTTCTTATAGGGCTGCCGAAGTTATTAGCACATTACCTCATGAGATTAATTAAATAAGTCTAATGCCGTTAAATAAATGTAACACCCTTAATTCATTAATCTGATTTGACGTAACTTTATGCAGATCATCTCAAGCATCCCATACCTTTGGTATCTCATTTTCCATTCTCTTATTTTTTTCATTGCACGCTTTTTAATTTCTGAATCTTTTTATTTATTTATTTAAGCAACATACATTTTGTACAAATACAAGTATTAAAAATTATGCACACAATACATACAAAAAAAGCAACTATATAAAAAAGAAAAGAAAAAGAAAAGGGTGCCAGGGGATAATAGCATAAATATCAGAATAAAGGTGCATTCAGGTATAAAGATATCAAATAAATATTTTGTAAAGCTCATAGATTTTTTAAGTTCTGACCGCTTTCTTATTCAGAGAGTCTCTAATACTGTGCATATACAGCCTTACTTCAGTCAACAAACTCATAACATTGGGTTTCTGATTAATAAACTTACATTTAAGAATATAAGTTTTGGTCAAAAGTATAAATAAATAAATTAAGAGTACATTTTCCCGTAAGAGAGAGACTGAATATTTTCATTAATACATTTTTGTACCTTACACCACAGTATAACAAAGTACAATGCCAAAATAAATGCGAGGTGGTTTCGTGATAATTATAACAGAAAGTACAGTTTAAATTTATATCATTTTTACATTTTTGTAAATAACTGGATAAAATCAGTGAATAGGTTTAAAAGATATATTTCTTTAACCTTATTTCTAATATGAAACTTCTGGGGTAACAGCCACACTTTATCCCAGTAAATCACCTTAATATTTTTCCGTTCTCTGAAAGTGCCAATGCTCTAAACCCTCTCCGGTACGAACCGTCCGGCCCGACATGCGCTTCCAGAGCGTCTGCCATACACTTTTCAGTGTAATGCATTTTAGCACATTACAACATTAATTTTGTGATGATCATGCATTTTTCTGCAATTGCAGTGACAACTTTTGAGTGTTATACATGGTTTTATAATAGATGTTTCTTTTTTTGTAAATTTGAAAGTTAAAAATTGCTTCAAAATAAGTAGGGAAGCCATTTATTTAAAACACAGAATCAGAGAAATTGAACTAATTGAAAAAAAATCTAAATTCTAATTAAAATGTTAATAGTGTAACTACTGTTATCACAACATAAAAACAACAGAAGGAACACTTCCTTCTTTCTTAAGCTAAAGACCATGTGTGGTGAGGCAAAAGTCAGTGAATTTCTATGTTATATTTTTACATTCAAGTCCATGGAAAAAATATCAGTATTCTCAAGGGTCCTTTTTGAATATTCAATGATGTTATTTGTAATAAATGTATAACCTTGTTACACCATTTATGCTAGCTTGTTCCTCAACATCTTTTAGAATAATGATAAAAGTGGTAAATTATCAGTAAATGTAGTTTTCATGGTGTTCAAATGCTGTTTAATGTTGTCACCATAATCCTCATGCATGTCTTCTGTTTACTAACTACAGTAATTTGTCAAAAGTATAGCTTGACTCTGGTTTAACTAGTTTAAATATGTAGCTTGACTTTCAATGTAAAAAAAAAACAGCAGCTGTGGTTGCCAGTACATAAGATGTATCTTAAGTTCATCGGGAAAAACTTTTCCACAAAATGGTTTTTCACTAAATTATAAGATTTTTCAATTCTAAAAAGTTTTTTTACAGTAAAAATTACATTAAATCTCCCATTAGACCAGTTCAGTTTTCACTGTAGAATAGGGGAACTTGCCATTAACCAATTAACAGGTTTTTACCATAGCATTTGTACAGTTTTTTTTTAGTTATGGACATTTTTGACAGTGTACCTTTATAATGTATACAGGTTTCATGTTGCTGTCTTTCTATCCCTCCACACACACACACACAGATGGAGACGGAGCCCATTTCTCTTGTGGGTGAATCTGTGAGTGAGATGGCTCATGGAGTCCCAGTGCTTCCTAATGGCTCATCCATGACCTCCATCAAAAGAGAGGAACAAAGTGAGAAGCTGACCTCAGAGAAGCTGCAGGACATCGAGGACGAGGAGATCCTGGACAAAATGGTACTTAATTTCTCCCACTGAACACTTATATACCAGTTATATACAATCTTACGTATATACAATCTCTGAATTATCTAAATCCCTTAATTATTTTCTCCAGACGTGTGCCCAGAAATCAAGATTTTTTTTTCCACCCGCGATATCCGTTCTTATCTTCATTAATATATTTTGAGAATCACTTTGTTTTGAATAAAACGACCAATACTTAAATCTCTTACGTGACATGACATGACATGTGAAGGCCAAGCATGACAACCCATACTCAAAATTTTTACCCTTTATTTAACCCATTCATTGATTCATTAATTGGCAAAGACATCTTTCTGAAATGCATATCATGATGGAAGTATATCCTTTATATTTTGTTCATTTGTATGGGTTGCTTTTTGCCCCCATTTGATTTGACAGCTTGATGATTGCAAAGATTTTGAAGAAAGGAAAATGATCAGAACTGCAATGAGAGAACTGCGAAAGAAAAAGCGAGGTGACTATCTCTACATTTGTTTTATTGCACAGCACTCATCTCTTGTTCTCCTCTTTCTTTCTCTCTCTCTCTCTATATACTGATGGGTGTATTTCAACATGTTAAGTGCAGAGACACTCTGTCGTCTTTACTTCCCTATGGTTCAGCCCTGTTTCTCTCTCTTTGCTCTCAGAGGCTAAGCTGGGATGCACACAGGAGGAAATGGGTAGGGTTTCTGGATTATGTGTGTTTTTGCCCTTGTGACCCCTTGCTAATGCCCAGGGCCTTAGTGAGGGTATTTAGAGCTTCATTGGCTATAGATTTGGTTTGTAGTTGCAGATACGGTATGTCGTTTTGATTCACTGAAGTGCCACGTGTGATTTTGTCATTGTATTAATGTTGTTTGACCCTGCATGAAAGTGAATGTAGTTCGTAATCATATGGTACTGCTTGCTTTGTGTTTGCTTGATAAAATGTACACACATGGTGCTATGTTCATCTGTACGGTAGGGGTGTGTGATATTGATAAAAAAATATATCTTATATATTTTCTGGAATTTTACAATACTTTGCGGAATACTGTGGGTTTTTGTGCTGGTACATTGACTGGTTTAGGCCTGTCATGGACAGCTGAGTCCCAAAGCTTTTTATATTTTGAGGTGATTGGTTTCACAGAAGCTGCATTATGTGTGTACGCAGTGTTTAATGGAGCTCAGAGGTAACATTAATGCATTTACCCTGCGATTACAACTGAATAAATGGTGGTATTTGAGATTCATCTTTAAAAATGGCAGCAAGTTACTGTCTTAATGAGTGTGTGAGGGAGTCTTTCAACCCATTCATTCAAATGGTTGATTTATTCGGAAACAAAGCGAATGGTTCATTGAATTATTCGCTCACCCGATTTGTTCAAACACTGTTTTATTCAGAAACGAAACCCTGCTGTCTATTTCTCGGACATGCACAACCGTTGTGCTTTGGCTTTGTTTGGAACTCTTTGATGAAATGGAGCAAAATGAAACAAAATTTTTATATTATTGATTTTAAAATGTAACTCTGCAATATTAAAGCTGCAGTCCGTAAGTTTTTGGGGTTAAAAATTATCCAAAATAATTTTTTGAGCAAGTACATAACCAGCCAGTGTTCAAAACTGCCTTAGCTCGATTCAAAACGGTAAGCTTGTAATAATGTTTTTATTTCCAGTGCTACTGGTGGATTTCTACGGGAAATTCGAGCATGTCTTTGCGTCATTACGTCACATCTGTCCACATAAAGAAGAGTCTCGGCTAGTAGGCTATGAGTGTGAGGATGTTGGGGTGAGATTTATAACCTTTTCTCACAGCACTTGATATAATTTAACATCAATTTGATGGCGGATCCAGAAAGGTTCAAACGACAATCACCAGTGTAGCATTCCCGGCTAAACAGATGCAGTTTACTCTCAGGGACTGATGTTTATAAAGAATTTTATTCCCAGAAACACCGTAAGAGCTAAATGAAAGTAAACAAACAAACATTAGACATCTCACTGCAAATTATACATGTCCATAACAAACACATGAGAATACACATTTACAATCTAATTGGCTTCAGTAAATAGTGTGACAACTCAAGTTTTTAGTGAGCAGGCTAATGTAATAACCTTGCCTTATTGTACTGTAGTAAACCTGAATATGAATTATAAATTGTTTTAATTACAGCAATCTCCTTTTAAAGTGCTAAATTGACTAAATGACAACTGAATTAATTTAACTGAGATATTTTGAAAGCTGACGATCTCAATTCAGAGAGAAAATCCTAAAAAATATTAAATTACCAAATAAAGGCCTAATCTCCTGTAAACAATCGATCAGACATTTAAATCAAGAGAAACGAAGCAATAATACACTGTTCTGCATGTGACAGTAACAATCAATCACACACACTCTACATAACATATCACTGATTTACACATCTGCATAGCCTATATGCTAACGATCCACTAACAGCTTCAAAGGAGAATGAAACAAACACTTTAGTCTCTCAAAATTTAGCATACAACATAAAATTAAAACAATACCTTGTGCCCTTCATCAGCCAGGAGCTAAGAGGTAGAAAGAAACTTTTTTAAAGCTATATTTTCACAGTTTGGAAAACTCATCTCACTTCCCTGGTAGCTTTAATCCGAATAGCTAGTCACATAGAAAGTGCGCCAACATACACACAGCGCGCCACTGCTGCACTTCCTTTGACGGACTTCAAAATAAGAGCATATGTGGTAAGTAACGGACGTTCTTGTAAAACAAAAATAAAAATACAATGTCAACATTAAGCATTAAGCGAAAAACATTAATAAAAATAACAAATAAAGAGTTTTTTAGCTCAGGTTTAACATTTGGCTCAGGTTTAGTAAGAGTCCCCTTTTGAGAAAACCTTTCTCAGGTATTCCATGACCACACCGCCCTCTATGACTGGAGATAAAGGAGACGGCCACTTCAGAGATAGGGAGATTTAATGTTCCTTTACAACCAGTGACAACTGGAGATTCACCCGTTGTAAAACGCAGAAGACTTCGGACTTCGGAGTGGCTACAGAAAAAAAGAGACTGCACCCGGCCCATGCGAAAACCAGGATAAATATCGGAAGGGCATTAAATGTAGTCACGCAATGCTGATGTTGTTAACATTAACAATTTGAGAACAAAGTAGTAATTTGCACGGTTTGACGTGATATGATAAGCGATCGTTAGATTTAATCAGCGCGATTTACTGCAATGCTTTTTTCCCCTTAGTTGGTCACAACAAAAGTGGATGTTACTTACTTGTTCAGATTACATTTTCCGGTGAAAATTCTTATGTTGGTCATACTTCCAAAAAGTAGAATCTGTGATTGCGAATGACAGTATCCACACCGGCGCGGTGATTGACAGCCGCACATTCTCCTCAAAACATTGGATTCATCCGCGCTGCGCCATGCCGAGGCACAACACACATAAAGTTGATAATTCCGCGTATAACTGCAATTGCAGATTTCGAACAGAGATGGCGACAAAGAGGAAAAACTGCGGACTGCAGCTTTAAAAACACAGTAGTCCATGTTTATTTGGGATTTGAACCCGTGTCATCTAAAACATTGAAATCTAAGTTCTACCACTCGACCACGAATTTACTAGGATGCCCAGAAGTGGAGAGAGAATTGCTCTTCATTCATCTCATTTATCAATCGAATAGTAAAAATTATCAGCGTCATTGCACTTAATTTATTTTTACTCACTGTGAGATATTTATTTTTTGTTTGTTTGTTATCGTGCTGCTCCCCCGAGGAATAGGCTTCTGTTGCCCATCGACGTCTACTATATGAAATACAGTTGTCTCTCTATTTAACTTTTGATTCTATTATTTCTGCATTTATTTATTTATTTCTACATTTATTTATTTATTTTTCCTTCTGTCATTTTTAGTCCTTCATAAGGCACAACCCACGTAAAGTTTATAATTCCGCGAAACTGCAATTGCAGATTTCGAACAGAGATGGCGACAAAGCGGAAAAACTACGAACTGCAGCTTTAAATTAGTTTATTAAACTTTTGTATAAAATCAACATCACGTTTGGTATCACATCAATATCACGATTTTCAATCGTGCTGACATTGGGGAAAAACATGTCAGCTCGCACAATGTTAAAACTACAATTGCGATATTGTAGACAATAAATATCACACAACCCTACTATGGTGTTAATCTAAGATGTTAGCGCACTTTCACACGAGTGCTGTGAAAGCGCTAGTGATAGTTTCTGAAGTGTGTGATTTCTGTGTCACCAAAGTTGCAAAAATAATGTTTTCAAGCAGGTTTCCTGAACACACTCCCTAGTCAGATAGTCCCACGCATTGATCACAGTGGGAAAGTACTGATGTGGTCTTCACCTTCATTTTCCCTCCTTTCAAACATCATCCTGACGCTGTTTGTTTTGCCCGTGTCCTCAGACCAGAGAGAGAAGGAGAGAGATGTGCGTCTGCAGGAGCTCAGACAGCAGCGGATGGACAGATCTCAGAAAGGTCGGGGGGGTGCAGACACCAGTGAAGTGGTGATGAAGAAGATTGAGCGGTCCACAGACGGCTCCACTACCAGCCAGATCACCAATCGGGTTTCCCACTCAGGTACCACAGCCTCTTGATCATTTTATTTGTCCTCTTCAGTGTACTTGTAAAGTTCAGGGTTCAAGTCTTGGATTCTTGCTCCAAAAGCAGTCATAATTTACAAGTGCATGACCCTAGGAATCAAATGAGGTCTATATAATACGTCTATATAATACCTGGAGAAAGCTATAAGTTAATAAACACGGAGTTGTGAAGTGAAAACCAGCAGACCGATTTAATTTCACACTTTTTAAGAGCCCTCCAATAAAACGTTCACTCTTACAACATCTACTGCAATATAGTGAAATATTTGTGTACCTTTAAAACATTTATTTGGGTCAATTTTGACATGGAATAGGTACAAAAATACACAGGAATGTATGGCACAGGAATACAACTTTGGAAATGGGTTAAGACTATCAAAATACACATCATCTTTTGATATGACCATTAACTAAGAACATCTATTGTGTTCCAGGTCAATTTAATATTTTGTAAAGCTCATAGATTTTTTAAGTTCTGACCGCTTTCTTATTCAGAGAGTCTCTAATACTGTGCATATACAGCCACTTCAGTCAACAAACTCATAACATTGGGTTTCTGATTAATAAACTTACATTTAAGAATATAAGCTTTGGTCAAAAGTATAAATAAATAAATTAAGAGTACATTTTCCCGTAAGAGAGAGACTGAATATTTTCATTAATACATTTTTGTACCTTACACCACAGTATAACAAAGTACAATGCCAAAATAAATGCGAGGTGGTTTCGTGATAATTATAACAGAAAGTACAGTTTAAATTTATATCATTTTTACATTTTTGTAAATAACTGGATAAAATCAGTGAATAGGTTTAAAAGATATATTTCTTTAACCTTATTTCTAATATGAAACTTCTGGGGTAACAGCCACACTTTATCCCAGTAAATCACCTTAATATTTTTCCGTTCTCTGAAAGTGCCAATGCTCTAAACCCTCTCCGGTACGAACCGTCCGGCCCGACATGCGCTTCCAGAGCGTCTGCTGAAGGAGAGATCAGGGAAGAACCGAGTGTGACACGGATGAGAGCGGCAGGCTAAGGCTCTCAGGGACATTCACAGAAATCATCAAGCTCTCATTCCTGTCTAAATGTCAGCGAGCTTCCACGGCTTTTGTGTAAACACAGCTGTAGACACAGATCAGATTCAGAAGCATTCCCTCCCTTCCACCAGCCCCTTTTTCCATCTCCTCTTTCTGCTGTAATGGTTTCACTCGCTCTCTGCTCTCTCTTGCCCATCTCTCCATCACTCTGCTCTCTTTGCCAGGTTTATTTTTGGACGGGTATATTTATTGTCCCTGCTCTTAAATCCTGATGTCAATTGTGTTGCTGTCGATTATAACCCGCTTTAGGGATTAGCTGTTCAGATTTATAAATGTCATCACTGTGTTTTTAGTGTCATAGTATCAGATCTTAATCGGCATCCCGTCTGTCTGTCAGCATTAAGGTCCTTGCACACTGCGTTTTTTCGTATTCGTCATGCGGTGGCTCTGAATTGTCAAAACACCATTCAAAATGCTTGCTATGGATGCGAAAAACGCAGAATTTTT